>JAGEMR010000030.1:0-297220 GCA_021030915.1 Astrothelium macrocarpum
AAATATATATTAAAGATATTAAATTTTTTAATTATATAATATATTTTATTGATACTAAATTTTATAATTTAATTATAATATTTTTAAATTTAATATATTTAAAATAATAATATTTTATTTATTTTAATTATAAAATTATTGTATTAAATTTTTTTATTTTTTTTTTTTCTTTAAATATTAAATTTTATATTTTTTTTATAATATATCTAAATTTCAATTTAGATAAAAAAGTGGTTGTGGAGATATTTAAATATTATTAAAAATGGTGAAATGTGCACACCGTGGGACCGTGCGCGCCGTGGTGGAGACTCCTATCCACTGAGCCATCTGCTAATCGATATAAAAGTAAAATGCATTAAATTTCATTATTAATCGTTATTTGATATAATCAAAAACGAGAAATATAAACTCTAAACCAAAAACTCTATTCTTGATTTTTATCTCAATATTTCTAAATTTTAAAGAATTCATTTCAATTTTAATGTCATTATTAAATAAAATCCGAGCTACTTTAAGGGATTTCATTAATATTTTATAACATGAATAAATATATATATATATATCGTTTTACATGAATATATTGATAATAGGTAGTAGTGTTAGATCTACTGATTAACAGGCAAAATCTATGTAGACGAACCTTTTACGACTAGCTGATCTACACATTTGCTGAACTACTCAATCGATCAATCAACCATGCAGATAGTCAAGGCAGTGTGGTTTGCCAGTCCCACATCCGATCAATCAAGCATACGACTCAAAGGTTGGTCACTTCATCAGGCAACTCGCAGAGTACACACTTGATTCGACCCTTTCCACGGGTACGTCAGCCTCGTGGGGTACACGTTTTGTGTTGCGTATACGGCGTTATGAAGAAGTGGCATGCTATCATTTTGAGTTTTGCCTTGCGTCCTCGCGGCACGTGTTGCATGATCTGGTAAGTTGATGATAGCGCAACTTACTGCACGGGAGATCCTCCGTCATATCAGAGCTTACGGTCTAACAGGATATGGATGTTCAGCCCGCCACGATCCAAGCCAATGCCAACATTGAACGCCGATCTAAGTCATTGTCCATCTTCACCAGAGACGAGTGCAAACCACAAGCATGCGTGGACGCAGAGACACGCAACGACCGTCTTCCGGTGTAAATATTGAAAAATTCCTTATCGAACGAGTGACTGGGTCTTGTGCGTCACAACTTGCAATATCACAAGTTGTGCGGAATAAATTCTACCTTATCTAGCCCCCGGATTAGTCTCCAGGCAATCTATGCACCAGGTTCTCCCACCGAGCCTTGCTACTCAATGCCTCGTTTCTGGATGTCCTGAGTATGAGCCGACATATGTAGGGCTGCCCACTCAAATATAAGACCGGCAATGACTAACCGACTTCAGGACCGATCGAAGGGTGATTCGCGATCCTTAACACGGAAACGTCGACTGGATCAGCAGTGTTTGGGTTGCTGGAAGCGCGCTCTGCCTGCGGAAGCAATGCTATGCGGCGAATATTGGCTCTACTGTCAGGCAGGGAACGGAAAAGGGCTGGAGAGTTGCAGTACATATCTCTCCCAAAGCCCGGTTCAATGGGGTGCGTCCATCTGGTTCAAGCGACATTGCATGGTATCATCTAAATCGGGCTAGAGGTTCTCCACAGAACTCCGTTTTAGGGTCTACCTCGCTAAAGGTGAGAGCGGCTGATAAGGCGGGGCTAGAATTCAGACGCAGAATTCCGTTTTAGGCCCTGTTCCGTCAAAGGTGAGAGCGGGTGAAAAGGCGAGGCTAGAATTTCTACGCAGAATTCCGGTTTAGGCCCCGCCTCGCTAAAGATGAGAGCAGCAGATAAGGGCCCCGCCTAGCCCGAAACGGAATTCACACGTACTAACATCGACGCCAGTAATGTACGTACAACACACAGTCATCTTTGGTTGCTAGCACTGGTGATCCTCAAAATCTGCGCAGAACCAGCGATTTGTCATGAGCCGCTGGCTTTTGGGCGGACGGGAGGATTTTCGTCAATTTTTATGTGTATTGATCTTTACGGCAACCAGCGGGAGAGGCTTTGGAGGTTTCGGGGAGGCCGATTTTCTGCCTCGGATCCTTGTCCCTCAAGATGCCAGTAATCGGATGCAGGACGGTGTTTTAGTTACCATGTGGCGCAAAACCAATCATTTCATTCATCGATAAGAACTTCATGTCGATGAGATCTCGGTCTCTATTCCGTATCTACAGTTGCATATGCAGTGCGCACCGCCGATCAGCAGAACGCGACCGAGTTAATAATCTGCGATGCATTGATCTTCACCTTGCCCCTGCTCCAAATTCAGCGACGCGCAACTGATGACGATTTGGCTGCGTAGGTCAGAGCATTTGTCTTTGGGACCAATACAAACTACGTGCGTAGTACGCATGCAACGATGTACAGTCTGTTGACGAAACCCTGTCCATCAATCAGGCCCATGCCAATCGGACAATCCCCAATAACCCGGAGTGTTCTCTGCTCTGAATACTGGTTGGGCGTAATGATATGCTGGGTGATCTAATCCCTCCTACTAAGTCAGAGTAGAATATATTCGACAAACACAGGTCTTCAAGAAAGAATGCTGCACATTCGAGCTTCAGCTTAAACTCGACATTTTTTTGCTCTCACTATGTCTGAACATAAAGACGAGAAGGACATACAGAGAGATGATGTAAGTAGCATTTGCAGAACATTAGTGTCTAGCAGGCTGAGCCCAACAAATTAAGACATCCCAAACCATCAGCCTACGGCCAGAAGATGCTGAGCAGCGGCTCTCTATCGCTTCTACGGCTGGTGACAACAATGAAGCGGCTCCAGGGGCATCATCCAGTGGAGAAGTTTTGAACGAGACTTCTCAACCGTCCGAGCCCAAAAGACTTCACGGAAAGCGTTTGATACTCGTGGAGTTCTGGTAAGTATAACACATTCCATACTTTGATAGAATTGAGTCATGACAGGAGCGCAAATAGTTTGTGCATGGGACTCTTGCTAAGCATTGTCGATGCTTCAATTGTATCTACCGCACTTGTCACAATTGGTCGCGACTTCAATGATTTCATCAAGGTAACTCAGACTTTTCTCTTTTGTGACAAGATGCTGATTAAATGATAGACATACTGGATTGTATTAGCCTATCTCTTGGCTTATATGAGTAATACATAATAGTCATCTTTGGACAAAGAACTCAATTAATGAAGTCTAGCGTTTAGCATTGTTTGGGCGAGATTTAGCGATTTCGTTGGGCACAAGTGGGTGAGCTCTCAATTTCAAAGCCTTTCACCATGGTGAAGCTAAGACTCAAAAGGCAGTCGTCGCAGCTTGGGTTGTTTTCATCGCTTTCTCATTAGGATGCGGGTTAGCCCAATCAATAAACCAACTGATCATATTTCGGACCTTTCAGGGAATAGGAGGCTCTGGGCTCTATTCGCTGACAAATTTAAGTAAGTGTAAACCCTGGTACTACTCATGACAAGGAAATACGAACTCATGACTTTTGCAGTAATTCCATCCATCACCCCAAAGGAGCATTTTGCTGTACGGAATATCCATTGATATTTAATAGTTTTACGAACTAACAGGATGACAGACAATGAGCGGAGCTACCGGCACTGTATTTGCAGTGTCTTCCGTACTAGGCCCCGTGATTGGAGGCATAATATGTAATGATACCACCTGGCGCTGGATTTTCCTGCTTAATGTCCCTGTCGGTGTCGCTACCGCCCTCCTCGTTCTTATTGCTTGGCCGACCTCGGTTGCGAACCGCGCTCTTTCCCTCCATAAGTCTTCACTGGCCCATCTCGACATTGTCGGTTTGCTTCTACTTACAGCAGCCACTGTTCTCCTGATAGTTGGCTTACAGCAAGCTGGCTCTGCTATAGTTGCGTGGGATTCCTCGATCACTATCGGATTGCTGACTGCGTCGGGGGTATCTGCAACTGGTCTGGTCGCATGGACCTGGTTCCTTGAATCCAGAGGCAATAGAACTCAAATCACTCCGACTTTTCCATCGGCTTTTCTGAAGAGACGGATATTGCTCGGTACTATCATGTATGTCAAAGCCTTTTTCGTCGGACCCATTGACAGCGTCTCTATCTTCCACAACAAAAGCACGTACGACTTGAGGCCAAGCTAAATCGATATATTTACAGAATAACACTTTTGACTGGATTCCACCTCTTCTTAGTTATAGTTCAATTACCTGAGCATTTCCAAATTGTTAATGGGACTTCCACCATTTCGAGTGGTGTTCGTTTAATGCCGCTGCTTTTTGCAAGCGCTTTCGGCTCCACTGCTGCTAGCTGGGCCTCGAGCAAGAAGAATAATACCTTTTTCACTCTCATCTTAGCAAGTAGCTGCCTCTTGGTCGGGTCAGGCCTCTTATCTACGACCTCCACAGGCTACCACGTGGACTCTGCTATATATGGCTACCAAGTCATTTTCGGGTTGGGAATTGGAATGACGTTCGCAACAAGTGTCATTGTCACCACGATTGAGGCGCCTCTTCAGTATTACGGTATATCATCCTCTCAAAGCTCAATCCCGGAGACGCAGGACTTGTACTGACCACTTGCATTTAGCCCTGGCATTAGGCGTAGTCAACCAAGCCCGCATCCTTGGGGGTACGATAGGCTTAGCCATCAGCACAATTATCTTCAACATCCGCATTGGCACGGAGCTGAAAGGCATACTCACTCCATCCCAAATCACAGCACTACGACATACGCTGAATTCGATCCCCGACTTCTCCTTACAGCAACAAGCAGCTATATCATATGCATTCGCCTTGAGCTTCAATGCTCAGTTACGGGTGTGCATGTATGTTGCGGCGGTGTGCTGGGTCGTGAGCGCGTGTACATGGTCAGCCAAAGCGACACCTTTGTTGAAGAGGAAAGAGATGCACGATGCTGCTATTGAGAATCCTAATTCAGAGGAAGTCAGGAATGCGTTGAAGGAGGAACTGGGGGATGCTCTAAAGATAGATGCTTCTCCGTAGTATCAAAAGCGGTTGTGAGTAGGCTCTTTGTCATAGAATATAGAACTACTTTTAGATGACGCATAATGACTGTTTTGCATTGATTTTGATGGGTTGATGGAGGAGGGTAGGGCAAATGCGGTCTTTTTACCATAAGAAAATGTTATTGAAACTTGACGAATACTTTGCTTTGAATGTCAGACCGCTGAGGCAAGGTAAGAAAATTGCGACATTACACCTCCATCCGGTCAGCTAAGCACGCCGTATCTGTTGTCGACGGCTTGAGGGGCCGAAGTGCTGGCTATATCGATCCGGGTTAAAGGTCTATTATATCAAGGGATTTATGAAGTAGACTTTGCAGTACAGCATACCTGGCGAGCTGCAAGACAGTAGTCGTGGCGCTAATCGCGCATGCACTAATTGGTGCAAGTAAGTGCCAAAATGTGCAAACCCCTGGAATTAGTAAAGTAGTAGCGGCCGGGAAGCCTTGGTTACAACATCCTAACGCATACAGCATAAACCCTAACCAGTACATAAGTCGGGTTGATGAGGTAAATATAAGCGAGTTGGATGTGGTGTGACCTCGGTGTCGGGTTGGGGTCCAAGACCTTACCTTTCAAGGATATTCAGGGGCTGCCCGATGGCACAGCTTAGGGTAGACTAGGATTACGCAGCTACAGATTAGGGTAGGCTAGGATTATACAGCCACAGCCCAGGGCTGCTTCACTCATTACTTTAGCGTAAAATCACGTCACTCGGGTTTGTCAATCAAAGAATTTGGCAGATCATACCATCGCATGTGAGTTGTGTGGCGATATGCATCGACTACTAATTGTATTGCCCACAACCGACTTTGTGTGGGTCAGGATTTGGCTTCGAGAGATGTGTAATCACACATTCCAATCTGGAAATTTCAATTGGAGAAAATGCGATTTGACAAACAACAAATCACATTGGTCTTGGAGGAAGAGTTTCAGCCAGAATTGAAAAAACACAAAAAATGATATTTACTAATTTATTTTTCACATCAACTCAACTCCGGCTCGATGTCTGCTCAGGTGGCTCGCCCTTTGCTCATCCTTCCCTCAACAAGCTAGCGATTTAGCTGTCTTCAGTCCCATTTGTAGGAGTTGCTGCTACTGGATAAGATCTTCTTCTCAGTACGCCGCTTGCATAAGAAGTTGATACCTTTGCACGACATGCCTGACTGGTCTACTGATGGGGTCCATTTCTGGGATCGAGAGTCCTGAAGCTGACCATTGATGATCTTTGCTTGTGCATTAGGTGGGAGCGCCTTCAAAGTGATTCCTCAGTGTACCTTATGTTTCCATGAGGTGCTATGGCTTTTCATTCCTGCACCCTTTGATGTTGATGAGACCATTCGAGCAACTATATCACCACGGTCATTTGATCTGCAGCATAGCAATAGGATTGCAAGCGTAGCTGGCCACGCGGGGAGGTGTTCTGGGAGAGTGCATTGGAACTAAGCAAGATTCTGGGACAGCGAAGTCCTATGACTGGGGGTGTTAGGATCAAAAGAACCCCAGGTAGTCGAGATAGTAACATTTTCAACTTCAGATTTCGCCGGCGACCAGCCTTGCCGGAGTTCTGCCAGAGTTTTGCCGTCGCCGTTCATTTCCTCAGATACCTGGTCCGCCAACTTTCAACACCATGGACTATAAAATGTCTGCATCTCATTTCCACTTGCCTGTTCGAACGGCCATCATTAGTCACCCCCCGTTTCTCGTTCAGCTTTCCTACTCGTCCCGGGTTATTGTCGGCCGCTGCCATTCCTCTTTCACTGCTCTCGATCCTCTGTAGCGTGAGGGTATCTTGATTCCACTGCAGCCCGAATAACAGAAAACGGGGATGTACCCTTCAGCATCCACGAGGAATTTCGCCCATACCTGTCAGCAACACTTTACGCTTGATACGACCGCGCTTACTCGTTTTGAGTTTGAGGCCGAAAATCATGTCAACGTGCTCCTACGGCCACCGCGTTTCGGTAAAACAGTCGCGCTCTCTATGCTGGTATACTCTCCTGATTGCGACATTGACGCAATGGCGCTCAGCAATACATCTCGTGACTTCTTCGTTAATGAATTTGCCGAATCCAATGGTGGCGGTTTTCTCACGCTCTCATCAGACTTTTCTGCCTTTAATACGAACAAAGACTTGGGCAAATAAAAAAATTTTAAACTCGAAAAATACTGTAATCACTATCGCGATTTTTTTATGAAAACCGACACTTCCATACCATAACCGACTTTGAGTAAGAGTAGTGGTGGGGTGTCGAATGTTTTAGCAATCCCACAGCAGACAAGTCACGCACTTAATGCTATCCCGCGCTTACCTACGTCGTCTCGTCTTAGTAAAATAGAAGGGGTAAGCGTCAGCTCTGGAGGGGGACTCATCCTCTTATCATATTGATCATATCGCAGATTTCCTCCTCATCGACGCATACGACCGTTTTACACAGGATTCATTTGGCTGCCAGTGGGTTTGGCTCTGATAAGGCCGCGATACCTTAATAAATCTCTTCACAAACGCCAAAGCTTACACGGGTAATTCGGGCGACAGGATCAGGTCCATCAAAAGCACTTTCACGACAGGTATCTTTTCTCGCGCCCTATCCCATTTCGATTTCGGTTTAAATATCCGGAAGAACATTTCGTGTAATCCAAGCGCGGCACCGTTACTCGGCGTGAGCGACAAGCAAGTTGAAAGCGCCGTTCGCGACGCGCTCACACAGGCCAAGCCTACTACCAATGACTCTACTATTCAGTTCACCAAGCGTGAGCTGCTTGGCCTCATCCGCGGGTTGGCCAACGGCTATGTCTTTACTTCTACTTCGCTTTCGCCTCGAAGATTCGATCTTCCGCCGCCGTAGTGCTCCACTCCATTGGCTCAGTCTGCTCCGCTATGACGACATTTTCACGTTTGATCCTAGGTGCCCGCAGCACAATCTTTGCATCAAAATATCATCGCCCATTCATGTATCAAGATCGCGCCTATTTACTGAATGGGTTGTTAGCCCTCTTTGCGTCGCTATGCGGTCCTAACCAATGGCCATTCCGTCCGACCATCTTGCTCATTGGAGGAGCCTGCGCTCGCATATTGCCGTGCGAAATTACCGTCCTAGCCTTTTCTTCCCCAATGCGCTGTAGGCCATTGGTTTGGGTTCGACAAATCAGGCTTTGTCCAAGATATCTGGTCTTTACAAGATCTACAGCAGGAACATAAAGAGTCACGACAACCTATATCTTTCAGCATACAGGAAGCTAGCCAGTACAACTGCCGTCATCAATCTCTCCAAGCCGCACTTCTGATCCAACTTTATCAACAAGAAAACGTCAGGACGAGTGATGTCAATCTCAAGCGGATGAAAACGACCAAATTATTTTAAGTGCTCAATCAGCTGGTAATCCTGAACTCTCAGAAAAATACTTCTAGTTTTTGAGCAGTCTCAAGTATACTTTTGCGCAAGGGGATCCAGTCTTGAATCGCACTTGCCGCTCTTACTTTTTCAGCTGACAAAGAAGCCTCTTTGGAGTCCCATAGATAGTCTCGTCGATATCCTTCTCCTGTTCTCCCTTTCGGAATGATATTTGCCCGTTGTGGATAAGCCTCTCGCAGAATATCAGCAAAAGCCTGAATCGGTCCTTTGCTTGCTGCAACAAGGTAGCGCTGCGCTTTACCCTGGACCGGATTTTGTGCAGCCCAGACATGAACACGTGCAACGTCTCGCACGTCAACGAATGAGCCTGTCCCAACCGCCGGGGGTATATCCTTCATTTCTCCTGAAAAGATTCTCCACACCAACTTGGTCGAAACATTTAATTCCGTAGGCTTAGCTGGTAATTGTGCTGGTGGCCCAAAGGCGATGCAGGGCACAATAGAGATTACGGAAAACTCTGGCTGAACAAGCGTTAATAGAAATACGGCAAAGGGACGGACGAACATTCAGCTAAGCAGCTTACTTTGGATTCTCTTGCGAAATGCCACAATGATTTCTCCGCTGCGATCTTCGAATTATAATAAAGGGTATTGCCGTCGGTACGCTCGTCCATTTCTACTATATCCTCGACATAATCATCTTCCGTGTATATCTTGCCTGGCAATGGCTTCAATCCCATCACACTTGCGACAGATCCAGTGACAACAACGTTCTTAAGTCGCGTATCAGCGAACTTGTGTGCAGATTTGAGCACATTGAGTGTTCCCTGCACAGCCGGCCTGATAGTCTCATCACTTTTTGTGAGATCTAAGTTCAATGGGCTAGCGGTATGTATAATACTCGTTACTCCTATGACATGGATTAGGGCTGCACGTATATGATCGTATGCGTCATGCATACCTTTCACTACTTCATCAAAAGCGTTCCCCACCGTAATGTCAGGAATCACCACTACCTGTAGCTGTGACATGTAGTCTTTGTACACCCCATCTAGATGGCGCTGTAGTCTCTCCAAAGAGCGCACCGTGCCCCGAACGGAACAGCCTCTCTGAAACAGCTGAAGGCAGATATGCGAGCCGATCTACGTATGAGTACGGAAGTTAGCACCATGAATATTGAAAAGGGAACTCTGCAATCTCCAGGGCCTGCTTGATACTCTGCTCCCTGAGTTCCTGCTCAAAACAGCATCAAGGCCGCATCCGAAATTCAACAAGACGGAGGCGCAATGACGTGCCAGTCGTATTCGAAGTGCAATCGTACGTACATATCCATTGATTCCGGTCACGAGGACTATCTCGCTGGTCATTGTAGGATGCATTTCTATGTAGGTTCTGTGGACAAATAGCTTGGACGCGTACAAATAGGGATTGTCCGATATAGTAGATGTCCCGGACTGGACGGCCACAGGACACTTATCACTATATTTCAGTCGTGCTCAACCGACAAGTCTGGCAGAATGAGCTGTCGGCAATGCAAGAACATCCGTTATGATCGGAACACCGAAGGCACAGCTGCTATGGACCGCAAAAACCGAAAATGCCAGCTACGGACGGCGGCCTTCTATCCAAGGAAAATGAATACCGAGAACTTTTCAACTCGGAGGTCAAAATCGATCTCGGTGCCGAAGGTACAGCTTACGAACCGGCTTGGAAAAAGGCCAAGATTCATGATAGCGAGCATATCAAGCTCGGGCGCAGTTCGGTGGGTATCTTGACTTACCGTTCGGACAAGGAAATCACAAAAGATATCCGACTGGATCTACTTCTTCAAGCAGCTTGACATATTGTGATGCGTTCAAATAAAAGCCAGGACCTTGAAGTTCTTCAAATCTATATTGTATCCACTCACATTCATACTAACACGCTTTTTCCCCCTACCCAAAACCTCAAAAGATGGCCGCTCCCAAAGTTCCTGGCGAGATTACGCACCCCTCATACAGTTGGCGACCAGAGATTGGCAGGGTCTCTTATGGGGCTTCTTTTGATGTTCTTGCTAAAGCTCATATTGAGCGCCTTGGTTGCGAGCGTGTCCTGCTCATTGTATCTGGGACACTTGCAAGAAAAACCAGTGAAGTAGAGAAGCTTGAAAAAACCCTTGGAAATCTTATTGTGGCAAAAAGAGTTGGGATGAAGCCTCATTCGGACTGGCAAGAGATTTTAGAAGTCACAGAACAGGCGTACGTCAAGCCCGCAATCGATCCCAAATTCAATATGCTTACATATCATGATAGCCGAGAAAGTAGAGCAGACTTGGTTCTGACAGTTGGTATAATTACCCCAGTCCTATTTCTCTATCACTCATTGTGACGCTTTGACAGGTGGCGGAAGTATTATCGATGCAGCCAAAGTTATCATCCTTGCTATGGCAAACCCTTCAGTTACCATCAAAAGGGGCCTCGACTCGTTGCATGATATTGAGACAGATGCCTCACTGAAAGTCAGATGGGAGATAAACCCGGCTAGAGCGCCTTTGATCTGCGTTCCAACCACGCTTTCTGCAGGAGAGTACTCTGGATTCGCCGCTGCAACTGATCCGCGCGATCACATCAAGAAGCTCTTCGCACATCCTTCTTCAATTACTCCAATGGTCGTCATTCTTGATGCAGGGTTGGCAAAATTTTGTCCTGCTGACGTATGGCTTTCTACTGGCGTTCGAGCGATGGACCATTGTGTTGAAACTTTGTGCCGGATCACTAAGCCCGACTCAGACGCAGACGAAGCTGCGAAAAAGGGCCTGACTCTTCTCGTGAAAGGCCTGCTGGACCTCAAAGATGATGCCAACAACGATGAAGCTAGGCTGAACACACTGTTAGGAGGATGTTATTCAATGGATGGTAACGTTCTCCTTCTCTTAATCATAACGCCTGAGACTGAGTCGGCTGCAAAGGCACTTGCAAAAGGTTGCCACTTGGCGCTGCACATGCTCTTGGGCATGCTTTGGGAGCCTTAGGGGTCGATCATGGTACGCCTCATCGCTTTATCCCTTCTCATAGCAAAAAAGGTCTTACACAATCGCTTCTCAGGTGTTACATCCTGCATTATCTCTCCTGCAGTGATGAAATACAACAAAAGCGTCAACGCAGACAAACAAGCAGTTTGTGTGGAGCTGCTCTGGTCAGATCCCGCCATTGCGAATGTATTGCGTAAACAGGGTCTCGACCAACAGACGGCTGATCTTGGTGATTGCCAAGATGCGATCTTTCGAAAGTTCGGGGTTCCGCGAACTCTGCGTGAGGTAGGCTTCGACGGGGATGAGAAAATCAAGGCTGCTGCGAAGAATGTATTGCTCGACGCATTTGCTGCTACAAATCCACGTCCACTCACTGACCCATCTCACGGGGAAGAAATCATCAGAATGGCGTTGTAGCCTTGAAGAGGATTGTCATACAAGATGGTAGTGAGCCGTCCGCTGCCATCTTTGGTATCCAAAAGGTAGTGGAAGGTGAAAACTTGACCGATGGCGAAATTGATATTGGAGGCGAACTGACTTATGCGATATTCGCTCTTTCTTTTCAATAGCTTATGAAAATAGGTTGCACTCAAAGCTGTTACCAACTACCCATTTCTCCCAGATATGGTGTTTCCAAACAAAGATGAAGATCCGCATACACTTCCGACTCCAAGTCTTTCGTGGATACATCCCAGGAGTATTGTGGACTGTGGACAACTGGATCCGTAGCGTGAGAAAAATGCATTACAACATTTTCGGCGAACGACATTGAATCATCAATACCCGTCGTACTTCGAGTTGTAGTATCTGCGTCTGGACACAACGACAGAGGCTTTTTCGGAATGGAAGGCAGGTAATCAATATCATCACTGGCATCGTACATGTTGCTGGAGACTTCGCAGATCGTTGACTCGTTTGCGGTATGCATGATCGAATCCGCGAGGTCCTCGGTGCTGGCCGACATCTCCATCGCTGGGTCTATGCACACATTTCCAGGCGCTCCTGAATTCTCTTTAGCTTTGGCCAATAATTTGTTAATTAGCCTCCATAAGACCACATCTCTTCCATCGCAAAACACCGTATTAGTGTGAATGGAACCATCTCGAAGGACGCCGTCGACAGCGTCCCACGCTCGTTTAGTCAGATGTGAATGAGGCCGATGGGATAATTCTACTAAAATGATCAAGAGTGGATGCCAGTAGATGTATTTCCGGGACGCCCACGCGAACTGCTTCACCGATTGATCTGTTATTAAGAAAACCGAGTCTTCTAGAATAGATAGAGCAAGAAGAAATGAGCTCTCGCGACGTCTTGCATCAACAAAGGTATGTGTCAACGGCGTTGGGCTACCGTCGCTACCAATTTCACGCAGACGAAAAGGACACTGAACCATCAGTCTTAGTTTTGTAATGGCTGTTCTTGCAAGCACTCGTGCCAGTATAGCTTGCGGCGCTCGAGGTGCAGCATGTCTCAGATAATCCACCTGCTGTCTCTTTTCACAGGCAGCAATCTTACGCAATCTCTCTGGAATTCCCGCCGATTTATCCGATTTTCTCAGGCTTGCAGAAATACCAGATAGATTATCACGACTCAGCAGGGCGGTTTCGTATCGGACAAGGCTGAGCGTCATATCAGTAAAACCACCACGAGGAGCGGGTGCAACCACGGCATCTTGTTCCCAATCCTCGTCGTTCAAGTTGAGCGGCAACTGCGTATCAAACGACTCCGGGCTGAGAGTTGCCTTGCAACCCTGGTCCTCTGCAGCTCGAAGCTCGAGAATGTAAATCTGCCACCACAAGCGACGACGCATCTCTGTCTGGTTCCACGGTAGACCGAGTTTTGCACCATCCCGATGTAGTCCAAGGGCAAAGGCAATACGTATGGCCATTCCAATGAGTATCCAAATGCGTCGTGCACTACAATACCGCCGAAGGCCAGCGATGAAGAGGACTAAGGCTTGGAGTGTACCAAGATCTTCTGCAGTGGAGAACTCAGCCTGGGCCAAAGCGTGCTCAACAGCGTATGTGTAACGACGAAGGAGATCCAACTTTGCCTCTCCAAATTGTCTTTCGGCTTCTTTTTCAGATACGCTATGGACTGCCAAAAAAAATACCACGAACATGAGGGCTGCCTCGACCCTATTCAAGCCCTCGGGGGAATCAATGGCTTTTTCTACCGTCTCTTCCATATCGATTGTATGTAAGACATGAAACAACGGACTCACTCTTTGCAAGAATAAAAGCCAGTAATTTCGAACATGAAAAGTCGGTGGATAGAGCGCCTGTAATTCGATCGAAGTGCCATTTATTTGAAGCGTGAGATAGTCGGTTTCACCGATCGAGCAAGTAGCTGAGTCTACGGGTTCGTACTCCAGCATTCTATGAAGGTCCTTGATCTAAGTTCCATGAGCATCTCGACGCAATACCATGAAGAGTATCCGTACCTCGTTTCTGAGACTGGTCCAGATAGAATTGTTGATGAACAAATTTTTACCATTTCTTCTCAACATCCAAGCGTCATCATCAAGATTTTGAGCAGGCCCAATTTCTGGAATATGATCTGATCCTTCTCTAGGAGTACTGCTCGCATATCTAGCGCTGGTACACAATGCTCGACTGGCGCGGTGATGTAATCCAAGATTATCTTCAGTACAGTCTGGCGAGTCTTCGTACTCTAAATGTCTTGGCTCACTAACGTCTTGTTGCTTGCTCAAGGCATCCAGTAGGGACTCTAGCCTAGCCATTCTTCTTTTGATATCGTCATTTTTTGCAGTCTCAAGGGTCTTCTTTCCTGGTCCTCTCGGTCGTCGTTTGTTGTGGTGCGGGTAAACACATGTCTTTAATCCTTTCGCGCAGTTTGAGCACGGATGTCTTTTGTCGCATTTGACTTTACGCCTGCGGCACGAAAGGCAAGATAATCGATTCGATCCAAAGGATTCTACTGGAATTCCAGCTTCCATGTCTCACGGTCAATATAAGAAGTCGCTGGCATCTAATCAATATGGATCTTGGTAATTTCAGAACTCTCCAAAAGAACACGAAATAGATATTGACTCCGCAGCCACAAGCATGGCAGGATTGGAAGAAAAAATTCTCAGAAGCAAATTCCGGCGGATCACGAGGAAGTGAGCGTGTTAGAGGTACTACCTCATCAGAAATCGTAATGAACTTGACTTCACAGCCTGCCTGACGATGTATGATGGTACAAATGTCCTCGAATCGTTTACGGGTAAGCATATTAGTAAAGACTCTTCATGCCGTTTTCCCGACGGTCAAGCAAATCGGACTTTAAAAAGATGTCCGAGCTCCGAAATGGCTCGTCTACTACATCTGTGGTAAACCACTCCACTGGTGTGGTCTGCACCGATCAAAGTCAATTTGGAGGGCCTACCAAGGTACAAAAGAGCGATGTAGGCCGAGCCCCTTAGTCAGCAGCGCCAGTACATGAGCCTTGTATACCTACTACCGAGTTAGCTTCTTATGTGTACACCATCTTCGCCGGGCCAGTCTATCAATAGACCGTCAGCAAAAGCCATTGCAAGTCCGCAAGTATAGATATTGGCCATCAACTACTCATTAATGTTTTTGCTACATTCATCTTGAATTTCAAAGATTGTTCAATCTATCACGTTGCATACGGTACTATCACAACCGACTGCTGCAACCCATACGGCTGGACTGGCAATCCCGACTGCGGCACATTCGGCCCTGATCCGGATGTCTGTAACTGCTCCCAAATTGGTCTCAGTACATTCAGAAGTGGCGTGCTGACTACTGCCTCCACCGTGTTCTCTCCTTGCACCAGATACTCCGAGATCTCGGCCTTCGCCCATGTAGGGTCGAGTGGAGGCAAGGTGCGGCCGTTGATGGTGACTCGGAGGGTATGATAGATGGCGCCAAAGTCGATGTAGACGCCGGAATTGGTGGAATTGGAGTTGGGTGAGTTGAAGGTAGTCGTGTAGTACCCGCGTCCACTCACGTTAGGGCCGATATCAGAAATGGCAGACCAGGGAAGGAGTGAAGTAAGTTGGTGAGTCGTGTTGTATTTGACGGTGGCATTGGGCGTGATGTTTGAGAGATCGGAGGGCGGATCCCAATGCTCAACGACAAGTGTCCAGTCGGTAAGATCGAGAGGGGAAGCAGATGCGGTTGGTAGGGATCGAGATGGATCATTGATGGCATTAGCAGGTGTACAGGCTCCAGCAGTCAGGTTAGAATGACCAGTATTACAAGAGATGGTAGAATTTGCATCAGCAAAAGCGACAATGATGCTTTGATTTCCGGCTAATTGGAAAGGAATGGTGGTCGATGCGTTTGAGCGTGTATAGTTTGCGATCTGAATTTGTTCTCCAGTCCAGGCGTCAAGGAAATAAGGTGTGCCTGTCGATGCGAATTCGATTGTGCCTTCGCTGTAACCATTACCCAAACCAAGATCATCTGCATCATTGTAGACAAAGACATAATCTGCACCAACCAGATCATCTCGCCTCCAGTACGTAAACCAAGAGCCGTTGGAGTTAATTTTCGTGAGCGGCTTAATGCCCAAAGAAGAGACAGTGTCGGCCAAACCTTCATAAGGAACGACGTGCACATTGGGTAATGAGGTGAGTGAATTTAGAATTTGGCTCACCCACTCTGTGCCATTCAGCGGCTCATATTGGATGACAGATGTTGGAATGCCACCAGAGAAGATGATGGGAAGGCCAGCATGAGCCAGATCTGCGATTCCTAATGCACCATCAATGGTCATTGAGTCGTTTGCACGAATGACCATAGCTTTGAATGCCTGGGCGTTCGGTGCGAAGATACCATCCGCAACGAATGCGTTGGGTAAATCAAAATTATCCGGACTCAGGTACTCGTATGTATATCCTAGCGATGATTTAGCATGAATTAGCATGAGAGCTTGACAAACATTACCTGCTTCCTCAAGATCCTGAGGCTGGTAATTTCGCACAATTGCAGGGAAGGTAGTGATCTTCATATAGAAAGCAAGATCCAATTTCGGAACCCCTGACTGGAAGATATACGATAGACGAGCCGTAAAATTCATGTAATCTTGATAAAAGTCTGGCCAAGCCGGTTGACGTGGTCCATTCATTTCCGCAAATTCGTAGTCAAATGTCGTGAAGCCCGGCCATGTAGTGTTTCCGTACGGCCCAGTATAAGGATATCCGTGAAAGACGAACTGCACGACAGATCCTGCGATAGAGCGTTTGACATCAAACATTAGCTCCGGTAGGGTCTCTTGGTATGCTTCGTTCGGGTTGGCTCCGCACTCAGTAGAAACCAGGCGTTTTCCAGCAAGGTTGGCTGGACCGCAGTATTGACGGTAGCCATCGATCAGGTGATTGAAACCAAGAGACTCACACTCAGGAGCGTCGACGTTGGGAACATTTGCCAACATGTCCATGGCAAGGTTGTATGATATTTGCGCAGAGAACTGCAAGTTGAGATAGTCTTGCGCCCACTGGTTGAGAGTCTCCACATAAGTGCCGTAGAGATGTGTAAGCTGCAAGATAGCATGAGTACGGCCTTCAAATCGTCTTTCATTTTTCTGCTTACCGTTTCCCGGTAATCTGCGATATGGCTGTTCCCAAAATCCGGCTCATCAGTGATCCACCACACAGCTGGCTCTCCATTAAACTCAACATTGTTCTGATGGAAGAGAATCGGGAGATATTTTGTAAGATCATAGCCATGCTCAACTTCGAAGACTGTTGTCAAATTCTCCGTCCAGAAAAGGTTCTCTCGTATCTCAATACTATCTTCCCACGCATAATTACCAACACTCATAAGAAGTTCTCGGGTCCCGTTGGTAAGCACGTGTTGTTCCCAAAAGTTTGTGGTAGTTTGGGCTCCAAGGGCAGAAAAGTGGTCTACTGCCCACGAACCATTCTGTAGATAGGTTTGAAGTGCTGTCTGGGGTCCTCCTAAGAGCTCGGGATCTTGCTGCGCACGGTAGTCGGAGTGAATGAGATAGATGACGAATAGAGTACAACTTAAGCCTCCACCACTTTGCGGACAACTGAAGCTAAGTCTCCCGTTCGAATCTACTGAGTCGGTAAGATCCGCAAGACTGCTGGTCGATAAAGTGACCTGAGTTCTATTCGCTGGAGAGTCTCCTGGCAAACTTGGATATGTGCCAGTCGCATTTAATTCAGTGGTCCCTGCATAGGATCCAGAAGTCGGCACGGTCACATTGACTGAAGAGACGGCGCGTCCGCCGACTACTGCTTGAAGTTTGCCCGTACCCCAACCAGGCAGGATATTACTATAATTGCCTCCGAGGGGAATTGAGATGTTGTAGCTGTACAGGTCCCAGGCCAGTCCTTCCGAGCCTTCAGGAGCGGGGACGCCCTGGCCTTGGTTTGGACCCATGGCAAAATCTGAAATCAAATCGTTGTCTGCATGAGCCTGGAGCAGGGTCTTGAATACGGTCTCTGACAAATCTTGTTACTTTTCCCTAAAGGAATAATGGGTCTTGGTGACTTACGCCATGCTGGAGTTCCCCACCCATATACTGCCCAATCGTCTGGTGCAAAGGTGCCCGTTCCTTACCTTCGTTAGCATAACATTTCAATCTTACGTCAGACAGCTCACCTTGAGGCGTGCCTCCGTATAGATAGTATCCCAAAACCTCAACACCTCCCATACCAACGGCACCGGCTGCTCGTACGTCCCCCGTAAGCGTAGGGAGGTCGACTGAGGCATCTGGCACCCAGTATCTGAATCGTGGTCGGACATTTTTGGAGGGATTGGTAAAGGTTCCAGCATCAATCGCAGCATTAACGAGGGAATCCGTGTGATTGTATGGTAGAGACGAGACCTTCAAGGCACAAAGGCTTAGCAATGCAAGGGAGAAGAGCTGTTCCAGGTCAGTATGAACTGCAGCAATATCAAGGGTCACGCGTACTCTCTTTTCTGCCATTGTGCGCGCCTCTCTGTACCAGTGACTGAACAAAAGCAAGACTTACAGTGGCAACGAGCTTCAGCTGGAGCTATAACCAGACTTTTGACCCCATATCAATAATCCATTGTCAGATGGAAGCTCACCAATATCTCCCAGGAACATGACATCTTTTCGGTCGGGACTCGACCGAAATATTGATCCTCGCCATCAATAGAAGATCTAATAGCGGGTCCGGAATGTGGTTCCTGGAGCCAATTCCAGTCCCATGCACGTGCCTAGTCTCCCGAACTCTCATTTCCGTATAACGGTTGCAGGGTAGAGCCTTGGCTTACAGCGAGGATTCCCATGTTCTCCACATGAAGTCCCCGGTCCCCGCAAAATTCCCCACATTCAAGCAGAAAGCATGGAGATTCCAAGACTGTGGGGATAGCTCGGATACGTATTCGGATGGAGATGTGACGAGTAGCGAAGGTTGGCTGCTGGGGTGTTGTTTGCTAATGGCAAGAGGTTTGCGATTCAGCAATATTTCGGCCCGAGCGGAGAGCAGGTATAGCGAAATGAAGCCTGCCCAACGATCAGGGGGCAATAATTGATACAGTGAGATTGTGAATCCAGTTGAATCTCTCGCATCCTGCTCGATACGATCTCTTGTCTTTCTTGCATATCGCAGTCCGAGTTTATGTAAACCACCAGAAATTGGACCTTGTACGTTGGTGACGGCCTGGCAAAGCCAGCAAGCATTGATTGAAACAATTATATCATTAATCCAAATTAATCTCGTTGTGCTCCAATCCGAGACTATGCAATAGAAGCTGGTAACTCAAAGTGCAGCCCTTCACCCTAGACGCATCAAAAGAAGGAGGATGAACTGGGTATCAAAATGTAGCCTTCCATGCTCCAGATCTGAACCATGAACACAATTGGACAAGATCCCATGACAAGTAACCATTTCATCTCATACACCCACCGCCAAAGAGTAGGCACCATAAAACACCGCGCTGTGCAAAATTCCCTGAGAAGTCCTTTCTCGCCCATCCTCTCGAAACCGATCCTGTATTCTCAGTCCTTCTCACCCATCCAAATTCCCTTCCTACGACAACACTAATCTTTCCCCCTCCGCATAACCCCCGGTCTCCTCCTCCCTCTCCTTTTCCAAGCTCCCTCTATCCACCACACTCCGATCACGAATCATCCGATCCAGAATTCGCGTCATCTCATCCACGCTCTTCCCCTTCCGCTGCCCCGCCGCTTCCACCTTCGCCGCCGGCGCCATCAACAGCTCCGGACTCAGTGGCGCAGGTGGTGGGCCGATCGACGCGTGCGTAAAACCGAGCGCGCTGCTTCGCCCTGCGCCGCTCGTGATGCTGCCAGCCGAGACGCGCGTTGCAGCCGAGGGTGCGCCGGCTGCGGGTGTGTTCCGGGCACTTGTGACGCTGGCAGCGCTCGTATTGCGCTTGAGACTGGCGGGTACAGGGTCTGTAGCATTGGCTCCGGTGTTGGAAGGACCCCAGAGTGCAGATGTGCGCCGTGGCTCGGTTGCGGATTGTGGGGAGAGGTCGGCGAGGTCCCGCTTGCGTGCTGCGGAGCGGAGGGCCGAGACCATGCGTTCTTTATCGTCTAGGCGGGCACGGAGGTCTGCTATCTCAGCGTCCTTGTCGCGGAGAAGCTCCGCTCCTCCTGATCCCCCTCCTCCAGCACCGCCAGTGGCATCGCTGCCATCGCTGATGCGTCGAGCGTGAGGGGAAGAAAGATTCGAGGAGGCGAAGCCCGCTGAGAGGCGCGAGTGGGAGGATCGGCGGGCCTGGAGGAGACGCTTTTCGAGCGTGGCGATGTAGCGATTTTTATCTGCGAGGTCGGCCTGAAGCGCGCGGATGTGCGCAGCAGATGAGGCAGTACCATCGCCATTGGACCCGAGGCTGGAAGCTTCATCAAGTTCGGCGTCTGGGTCCTGGGCTACGGAAGTCCGGGTGCGGCTATCACCTGTGGGGAGTGACGTGGCGGAGGGAGTACGGGAGCCATGACTTCGTTCGGAGATGGCTGGGAAGCCAATGGAGCCGGTTGAGTGAGAGCGGTTAGGAGCGGTGGGGTGGCCGTGAGCCGCATCCAGGGTGGTGTGAGAGGATGATGAACGTGCGGAGGGAGGGTGATGAACTGATTCCGATGTGCGAGTTGTTCCGTTGCTGAGTGTAGATGTACGTTTTAGCATACTGAGAGAAGAGAATGAGCGTCCGGCATTGGCATAGTTGTTTACAGAGTTGACACCAATGGACTTTGAGCTCAGGATTAGACGATTGAGATGCTCTATCCGCTCTTTCAGTGCCGTTCTTGCAAGTTGCATCTCGAGCATCTGTTCTTCGTGCCGGGCTTGCTCTTGCTCTTCACGCAGCTTCTCTTCCTCTTCGTCTCTGGCTTGTTCCTTCGCCTTGTGTTGTTCGTCGAGCTGGCGACGGAGATCTGATATTTCCATGCGATATCGGTCGAGAAGAGCTCGGCTACCAGCATCGCCAGCACCACTGTGCGCTTCTTCTGCTTTCTTTGCGTGGCTCACGATATTGTTTTTTGCGCGAGAAGCAAACTTTAGGGTGTTCAGTGTTTCAACGGTGTGGCTGTTTGCCAAGGCAATGGTTGATGATCCACCAATTTGTAAGGTACAAAGGATACTGATCAGTGAGTTTCCTGACAGAGCTGGCTGTAATAGTCGAGTCAATTTGCTGTCCCGATACGGTAGATGTTTCCCTTCGTTGTCTGTTGGATTGCCTTGTTTGTCCTTTTCACCAGAGAGTTTGGCGATGACTGTGCCCAAGGTGAGCAAACTTTTGTTAATGTGAGCTCCTTCAGTCCGCCTCTCTTTACTTTCCGCTGCTCGTTCTGAGCCCGCAAGATCGATTAAACTTAAGGTAGAAACGAGTACGCCACCGGGCACAAGTGCTTTTCGTTTGCTGTCATGTGTCCCTGCCGCAACATTTCGCTCACGGCTTTCAACCACAATCTGGACAACAGCATGACTTCGAGAACTACGCGCATTCCACTGAGTGCTGCTTGTCCGTCTAGCATGGTCGCCTCGTGCAATGACTCGGAGTAATTGTGTAGGACTCTGAACGATTTCTTCCTTCAATGGTGTTGCGTAGACGCCTCGCTTCTTATCTTCTCGAAGTTTGATTTCTTCTTGTTGCGGTGTTCCAGGGCCTCCAAGCGCGCCTCCTGTAGATACCGCTAACAGATCATGTATCTTTTCATTGTAGATTTCAAGGTAACTGACGCGGAGAAGGAACTCGCGATGAGGTGTTTCTCGAATATAAGAGAAGATATCTGTAATGGCTAATGGTATGACACCTGGAGATGTAGTTGTGCCTTGCATGGAAAATGTTTTCCCCGTACCAGTCATCCCATATGCGAAAACGGTGCCATGATAGCCTTCCATTACTCGGCGAACCAGGCGCTTTGCAGCCGAATCGTATACTCTTGCGTTGTGGTCATGTGTAGTAAAGACATTATCTGGACCTTGCATCAGATTGGAGTTTCTGATGTGTTAATATTAGAGACTCACCGTAATAATATTCACCCCCTTCTTTGCCTTTGTACGAAACCAAAGACCTTCTTCCATCTACCATCCATTCGCCTTGTGATCGCGCTTCTGCAGGTCCAGTATCTGGCCTCACCCTGACACTGACCAGGACATTTCCCTTTCCATCTTTTTGTGTGGAATCCCTCTTCGTCTTTCCACTTTCACCTGATGCCAAGCCGGAAAATTTCGGCATTTCTTCATCAATATCCTCGAACTGTGTGGCGCTCGTGGAATACGATCCATCAACCGAAGAACTTGTACTGTCTGGTGGCGAAGGGAGACTAAGTAAACCCTCGGAACCTTGTGCTCCTTGTGCGCTTGAAATGGATTTGCTATCTCCAGTTCCGTTAAGCAAACTTGGTGCGGATCCCGGTATTCGTAGAGGTGCTATCGTTGGTGTGATGCCGCTCGATATTCGTGGTTTTTTGTTCTGAGGTGTGTAGAGACGTTTGCTATTGGGGGACGTATTTATCGAACCAGAAGGTGGCTGCGCAGATGGAGTCGTGCTCATTGCCAGAGGACTTGTTGGGAGAGATGAAAGGCGCGATTTGCCTCTGGGAGGTTGAGGGAACGAACCAATGCTAATGACTTTGCGAACATTCTTTCCTGTCGGAGTTGCACTTGTTGCCGGATTTAGCAGCTCGAGTCTGTTGTTCCCAAGCGTAGGTATGCTGGATGTAGAATGCGCGTGCACTTGATGTTTCGGAGCAGAAGAGGGTGCTGGAATGCCGCTTGAAGGTGACACAGTTTTACTCGTGGCTATCCCGGATTGCGCTGATGCAGAAGACAATCGTTTCGTCTCCGACCCTGGGGGAGAGGTCGCAGAGTGGCTATTTCTGTCTCGACTTTTGGGGACAGGAAGAGACGGAAGAGGTCCAGTGGGAGGATTAAGCGACGGTCGTGGTGGGCGAATGGCAGTTGCCATTTTTTTGTTTTGCCAGTTGGTCGGGATCTTCACTCCGGGCTATGAGGTTTAAAGAGCCGTTGAATGTGATCCAGAATATTTCCAATTACGCCCATTGGCGCTGGGGAGTTGGCGCAAAATGTCAACTGCGGATTGATATCATGCCAGCGGGCTTTGGATAAGGTAGTTATCTTCACGATGATTTGTATATTGTCGCCCGATATAGTCTTGCCATACCAAGCTCAAACGTGAAGGAAAGCCGGGTTAACGGGATGGTGGCGCGCTGCAGCACTCCGTTTCAGGGCAGGGGTTTTTTTCTAGAATGTCAATGCAGGTCGTGCGAAGACAGGGTTAGGGCTGGTAGGGCACACAGCAAGTACGCGTGCAATTGTGGGGATGGTGTGAGGAGGTTGTCAATGGTAGAAAATGAACAGTTGAAAAGGACAGGACCGTTGTTGTGCTACGGAGGGCGTGGTGGATTGTGACTATGCCTGCAGGTGACGAGCGCAGAAAAGGGCAAATAGGTAGCTTGGACACCTTGAGGATCCCTTTCCAACCTCAAGCCATCGACCGGGCTAAAACTTCCCGGCGCAACCTTCGCTCCCGTCCTGTGCGGCGCACATCAAACGGACCGTCCAAGCCGATTCGTGGGGCTGCACTGTTCGCTCGGGGCGTAGAGTGCTGCGTACACAGAGCGGTCGAGCAGCTGTTTAAAAGGAGCAACGAGGTCACGCTGCACGAAAGGGAGTTTTATCGGTATCTGCCGGAAGGACTGCTCGCGCTCGTTTTCATTCGTGCTCCAATTCCAGCCCCTTCAAGGAGAGAACGCGCTAGGGTCACGCCTTGGCCTTGCGTTCAAGGGTGAGCCCCCAAGTCCTGGTCCCTCGGTAACGATCGTCAGAGGTGAACCCTAATGAACATGTGCTGTGGGCGAGAGGGGTGCAGATGTTGTGCGAGGTACATTGCGAGGAGAAAAGCTTTACGCTACGGAGGTTATTCAGTCAATAGCAGAGAACATATCGCTGCTTTCCCCAGAGCTTCGTCTGATGCAATCCCGGCCTACGTGTCACCACTGCCGGGCTCGAGTCGCCAGTCGGACAAGTGGCGGCCAGCACTGTGCACGGCAAAGCCAATCGCTACTCAAGCCTCAGCGCGATAACGTTTATCACGACCCGTATGGTTGCTGTGAGAGCCAGCCCAGACGCCAGCGATTTGACAGCCGGCCCTCGTGCTTTGCCACTAATGTTCTTGTTGTCAGCTCCATACAGCTTCGAGCATCATACGTGACTGTCCAAGATTGGATGCTACTATTCAACATGCACCTGCAAAATATTGGTATTCATTTAATAAGCGTAATTAGCGAAGATCATGGCGTGCGGCACACCAGTAGAAAACTGCTGGAGATCTATCTCCGGGCCTAAGACTCCCGCCCCCGTCGAGACCCCTGCAGATCCACCGTCCGCCGTTGTGCCAATAGACGCATCAGCCATCCGACGTCAGAAGCTTTACATAGCCACTCAGAGTCCAGATTGCGACAGTCTTTCGTACAGGCTATCGTTAGTGACCATTACTCGCACCGTTCAGATCACGGGCGACCCCATTTCCCACGAACGCCTTGGATGATCCATCTACGCCTTCCGGACCGGAAGCATGTTTGGCTGCAACAGATGGATCCGCGGTAGCATGTCCGTTGTGAACTGGCCCACCATTGTAGATGCCGTCTGCTGCGTCGTCGCTGATGACTGTCTTCGAGGCGCCATTCAAACCTTGATGTCCATTGACTTCTTCCGCCGGTTTGTTGTTCATCGTGTACCCGGTATCAGAAGCATCAACAAATGCCTCAATCCCGGCTCCGTGGCGAGGATAACCCTTCATTAGTTCCTTGTGCTGCCGCAGCGCCGCATGCAATTCCTCCATGGAGACATCGTTTAAAAAGACGCATCTGCCAAGAGGACTTGGGACAGCGGCTCTGAGCTTTCCATCCCGAGTTCTCAGAATGGCTTTTGTAGCCTTTTCAAGCAAACCTTCATCGAACTGGTCGTGATCCATCGCAAGACCCGCACGGGAAAACAAGCCGAGGATTCTTTTATGTTCTGCGTCACTCAGAATGCCGCGCAGTTTGGCAAGAGTTGCTGAGTATGCCATATCGATCGAAATCGCATGGCCATGACGGAAAGGCACTTCTGGGACGAGTTCGTGCATAGGAGACCAGCTAAGTGACATACCATTAGGGCTTGTTTCTTTAGTTCGTCACACCTAACCAAGACTTACGTATGTCCGTACGCAATAACTCGATCCAAACCAATTTCATGTAGGTTTGGACTCTCGAGTTTCAGCATTTCGTATATTCCAGCCCGATTAATCTCATCCGCGGCATCCGCAACCTCCTTGGGAGCTCCATCTATCCGTCCGAAGCCTGTGTCGATGAGTTCATCACAGTACTTTTCCAAGAGTTCAAATGTTCGCAGGTGGGCACACGTAGAGATCTTGATTAGCTCTGCAAAGCCATTGCGGATTTGAGCTCTTGGTAAGGTGCGCAAAAATCCAAAATCAAGGAATGTATGCTGAGGAGCGTGATATGCGCCAAGGCGGTTCTTGTAATTGCTACCAACTGCAATTAGCTCATCAATCTGTCCCACTTGTTGAACTTACTGACCCATAGTTTACAGCGACTTTGATGGAGACGGATGCATCAATCAACCCAATGACGGTTGTTGGAACCCGAATGTAATTGGTGTTCCTTCGGTATGCAGCGCAAGCAAATCTAAAGTGGGTGCATTAGTTCCGGTCCGTCTGGTTCGGGGACTCTCCTTTGCGAGATAGTCGGGCGAAATGCCTTGATGTTATCGCTGGCGATGGTTCATGTATTACCCAGCAACGTCAGTCACGAGTCCGCCTCCTACAACAAGAACCGGCTCCTTGCAGATGTTAACGGTATGTTCTACTTTCTATCATGCCATCGGGATGCTACCTTTCGAAATATTCCGAACGCGTTCATTGAGTCCACAATGGAGAGTAATGTATCAATGGATTTTGCCTTCTCACCAATCATAGTCTTGTGAATCTTCAACTCCAACTTGTAGTGTTCAAAATATGCTTGAATCTGGTCTCCGTATGTATCAAAGATATTACGGTCCATGACAGCAAGGCAACGTCCCCATCTTTCATAGCAATCGGCGAGATTTGGGTTGCCGATGTTGAAGACTCCGTCAAGAAAGGTGAAGTCATATTCAATTTTTTCGTAACCCACAACGTGAAACCCCTTCTTAGTCTCTTCGACCGTTGCTTTTAGGTCCGACATGTTCAGAAAAAGAAGAGAAAGACACAACAGAGCACAGACGAAGCAACAAAGTCAGCAGTGGATCAAGCTTTTCCTACAACACGGCCCAGCAAAGAATAAATACGATTCTACACGAAACGCGTCGGACCTCCATGACAAGGATCTACGACAAGCTTGGTCGTTTTCAGCTTCGGTTCAAGACGTATAACGTCAATCACTTTCATCACCGTCCACTCTCTTGAATCATGTGGGCTCAGTGCATCCTAGGGATAGGCCACGAGCTTTTCCGCATGCAGCACGGGCATGTGGGATCAAGGCGGAGACGATGACGGATTGCTCAGAACTTCAATGACCCCGGTCGATCTGTTCTTTTTCACGTTCGCGTGAACAGTCGTGATGTAGCTTTGGATAAGCGACCTCGGCGGACTATACTTGGATCGTCAAGAAAGGAATCGCAACATCTGAGACCTACCTGGGGTCCTTCCTCTTCGGACCAACATCGTGGGACAGCGGACTTGCTGACCCAAACACTCGTCAATGGGGCAATTCAAGAGGTCTGGACCTACGAAAGCAAAAGCAGTCAAATCCGCGTGGGGTCTCAGATCCTAGCGCGATCTTGCAATTCCACATGCTGGACAACGGGTCAGGCAGAGATTTGCCGCACAGCGCGAATGCATGGAGGAACGCGTTAAACGCACCGGAGTCAGCGCCGTGCCCCGTGAATGTTGAGGATTTGCCGCCAATGGCTTCTCTCTAAGCCGAATCAGATCGTCGATGACAGCAGGACTTCAAAAAATGGCGCATTTCATGCTTTACTTGGCACTCTGCAAACGAAGTAATAGGAGTTCGTAATGGGGAACGCGATGTTGATTGCGCGAGTTCGCTTGCCCTAACCGTCCTTAGTATAGCGATCATCGACGTCATGATGTTTTGGGTTGCAAAATTGTTTTCGTCTGTTCCTGCATTGGATCCATCGGACTGATGCAAAAAAATTTTGAATTACACGGCGCGCGCTGGCTCAAACTTTACGTCGTGGTAGAATGTCATACGTTACCGTGATTACCTATTTCCTTTACCGATTTGCATCTTCCCCACGAGAGCCTGCAAGGAACTGCCTAAGCAACGGTCAACTGCCCCGCACTACACTCAACAAAAGAATGAAATCCAATCAAAAAGTAATTCAAGTCATACTCGGTGGGTGGCCGCATGATGTCCTCTGCCTTGTACCTGTTAACCTGTGATTAAGTAGCACTGTTGTGCTTATTCGACACTTGATTTGTTTATCCTACCCAAATACTTGCACAATAGATTACCATCGTAATTCGTTGCACGATCCTCGATCCGGAAAAGATTATCTCGCATCATTCAAATCCTCCCAGGCGGTGGTGTAGCTCTTGTACTTTATACCATGATCCAATTTGAACAAGCCAAGGCGTATGTTGCGCAGCCAGAGGTCTTCTTTGACGATGGTCGAGAGGTTGAACTATTACATTACGTTTACAATCGACCAGACATTGAAGCTATTCGAGGCTCACCAAAAAAGTTGCTTGCGGCAATAGACGAATATGCAAGAACCAAAAATTATCTAATGAATGTGGGAGAGGACAAGGGTAAGATTGTTACGGACCTTATCGAACAAGTCAAGCCAAAGACCATGGTCAGTCAAGTGGACCATCTTTAGAGACCGTCCATGGGTCCAGCTCCAAATTGACGGGATTGCAGGTAGAATGTGGAGGTTACATCGGTTACTCCTGTATCCTTTTTGGAGATGCCGTCAAACGTTCAGGTGGACAGAGATACTACAGCTTGGAACGCAACGCCGCCTTTGGAGCGGTAATTATGTCTCTCGTTGACCTGGCTGGCCTTTGTGACGTTGTCAAAGTGGTTACTGGGTCCAGTGATGCATCCATTCAACGACTCCATTCGAGCGGAGAGTTAAAACACATCGATCTCATGTTCCTTGACCATTACAAACCGGCATATACTACGGACCTGAAACTGTGTGAAGAATTGCGTTTGATCACCCCAGGGTCTGTTCTTGCGGCCGATAATGTAATCAAACCTGGGAATCCACCGTACCTAGAATACGTGCGGAGCTCTGTGGAACAGAAGCGGATAGCAGCTCAGAGCGAAAATTCTCGTGGAATAGATTCACGTTTCAAAGAACGGACTTCAAAGCAGTACACTGTAGAACTTGATCTTGTTTCGTCAAAGGGCAATCCAAATCTGGTGTACGACAGTAAGCTGATTGACAGTTTCGAGCCAACAGGTGTTCCGGTAAGCATTTGTGATCCAGGTATCTGCCTAGAGAGCGACTGATTTGATTCAGGATGGCGTCGAGATATCGAGATGTATTGGAGAAGAAAATACAAAAGGATCATGAAGGACCACTCGTAAAGTAATCAAACGCGATGTGAGAGGACAGAACATTGGCACAAACCCCTACCTTAGGTAGCTAAATACCCGGTCTGCTGCGATACCTTAGATAGGACATATTCCAGTCTTCTTATAGTTTCAAATATCAATCAGCCCAACCATTACTTGTTCTTAACTCATCAAGCATGTTTGAATCATTTCATCTATTCGCAAGGACTGCCAGATTTGGACTGGACAAAATCTATCATGTGTCGTGGGTGACTTAGCGAACGGCAATGACGTAGCTCGCTGTGCCTCTACCTTAGTTGTGCACATATATCAAAATCTAAATTCAAGTAATTCCCAAGACAACAGGCGAGAGGCCGCTCTACAAACCACCCCACCAACATGTCTGCGAAAAACCGGATACGACTTCACCAATTCCTCAAAAACACCTCCCTCATCATCCTCAGTCTCATCTTCGTCCCCACCACGACCTTCATTGTCCTGCTCACCTCCACCCTCCAATTCTTCCTCCCCCATGAAGTCACCAGAACCCGTCGTCTCATCCGCAGCCCCAACGCCCCCTACTTCGCTCCGAAGACCATCCTCGTCACGGGCGTCGGCATGTCCAAAGGCCTCACACTCGCCCGCCACTTCCACGCCGCCGGTCACACCGTCATCGGCGCAGATTTCGAGCCTGTCGGCGGTCTCGCGCTCAGCCCGGGTCGCGTGTCTTGCGCCATTCGGGAATTCTACTCTCTCTCCGCGGAGGGAGGCGAGAAGCGGTATATTCAGACACTGCTGGATATTGTGACACGTGAGGGCGTAGATCTGTGGGTGAGCTGCTCGGGCGTGGCGACGGCGGTGGAGGATGGCGAGGCGAAGGAGGCGATTGAGCGCGTGACAGGTTGTCGCGCGGTGCAATTTGATAAGGAGACGACGAGGACGCTGCATGAGAAGGATCTGTTCATTAACAGGACGAGGGAGGTGGGGTTGAATGTACCGGAAACGCATACAGTCGTGTCGAGAGAGGAGGCATTGAAGGTGTTGGAGGGGGCGAAGGAGGGGAGAAAGTTTGTACTGAAGTCGCTTGTGCTAGATGATGTTGCGAGGGGTGGGATGATGACTTTGCTACCGCGTGATACGGCTGCGGAGACGAAGAGGCATTTTGAGGGCTTGAGGATCTCGCCGCAGACGCCGTGGATCTTGCAGCAGTATATCCAGGGGTCTGAGTACTGTACTCATGCTCTTATCATAAAGGGAGTTGTTCGTGCGTTCGTCGCATGCCCGTCATCGGATCTGCTCATGCATTACGAGGCTCTCCCGCACGAGTCTCCTCTAACACATGCAATGCTGGAGTTCACACGTAAGTTTGCAGAGAGGCACGGGGAGAAGTTCACCGGTCACCTGAGCTTTGATTTCTTAGTTGATGATGATGACGTGAGAGAGATGAAGAGAAGAGGAAGAGCAAGCGGAGCAGCCCTGAATCTGTGGCCTATTGAGTGTAATCCGCGGGCGCATACGGCGGTTGTGTTGTTTAGCAAGAATTCAAAAATGGTCGATGCATATTTGGAGTTGCTAGACCATCCGCCGGATGCGTATACTCGCGAAAAGCAACAACAGAAAAAGGAAGCAAATGGTCTCAGTCTTGTTGACGGCGACACGTCTCATCCATTCATCTGGCCCGAAGCTCCACACCAATATTATTGGGTTGGCCATGACTTCGTAACATTGCTCTTACTATCCCCTTTCATATTTGTGAGGTCAATCTTTCAGAGGACTGGATATTCTATGGCAGATGCCCTTGATGACTATCACCTCTTCTTGAACCATTTGATAACTTGGAAAGACGGAACATTTGAGGTCTGGGATCCATGGCCGTGGTGGTGGCTCTACCATGTTTACTGGCCTGTGAGATTCGCGCACTACGCCCTCAGCGGGAAGGGATGGAGTAGGATTAATGTCAGTACCGGAAAGGTATTTGAGTGCTGAACTTCATTTGTAAATCTTAGACACTTCGACATGGCTTCGCAGCCCTTTCTCCTGGTTCACCCACCGGCCAATTTTTGGCTCATGTAGCTGTGGTCCACGCTGAAAGCCGCCTTAGAACCTCTTGAGACACAGGAAATGTAGGAAATTCATGAACAAAAGCAGATCAATCATCATTCGACAATCTCTAACTCTCCAGTCCTCTGCTTTGCAAAGACATCCTTCCACTCATCCCATATCCGCGTGAGCTCTTTCACGTACTCTGCATGCAACTCCTCTACATACTTCTCATTTGGAATTCTCTGTTGCTGCACCATTATCGGCCGACCCACAACTATATTTAACGGCCGTCGATACGGCAGCATGCCGACATCGTAGTTGAAAATACCTCTTGCATGGAACAACGGCACCGTAAAACCCATGAATTTTTTCACCAACAGTTGCAACTTGTGTACCACTGGGTGGCGATCTGGTTGAACTTGTTCATATAGCTCATTCTCGCCAAACGCCAGTACCGGTACCAAGTCCGCGCCGGTGCGGATGGCGAGTTTGACAAACCCCTTCCGCCGTGCTAACACGAGTCGTAAGCAGTGCGGCTGCGCATCCAGTGACTCGCGCGCGCCGCCAATCACGATGGTGATAGCGCGGCCCATGCCTTCCCGGTTCCAACCACCACGAGACAGCAGGTTTTCGCAAGACTCGCGCGACACACTGGCGAGGCCCAGGCGTAGGGCATAGTCGCGGTATAGTGGTATGCGAAAGTTGGCGTCAAGAGTGAGCAAGGTATTGGTGATACCTGGAAAGAGCTGGGTGAAGCCGAGGGCTTCTGTGGCGAAGGCGGCAAAGGCGCCATGACTGATGATTCCATGCGGGTGGTAACCGAAGATGTATTTGCGCGTAGGTGGCAGTTCTTCAGAGCGATGGAGGCGCGCGGGAAAGTAAGAGGCAAAGAGGGACCAGATGGGTAGGGAGCGTAGCCAGTCGCTGCGATAGTAGAGTTCGCCGGAAGTGCCGGCTTTAGAGAAGAGGACGTAGATGAGATAGGGGAGAAGAATGGGCCAGAGGAGAGGGATGGTACAGAGAAGGAAGAAGAGCGTGAGCATGCCAGCAATTGAGAGGGTGTGTAGAAGAATCATTAAGGTCTGCAAGCGGCGTTGGAGTGGCACGTTGAAGGGTGCCCATCGTATACTGCTTCTTTCCCATCCCGAACTAGCTCGCTTCCCACTAGCTAGACTGGTTCTGCGCCGCTTTGGCTTTGGCATTTCCTTTTCGTCCTGCCGAAGATTCATCTCGTATGAATCGTCTGGTTTAGTACTTGTAAGAACTTCACCATTGGAGCCATGATGTTTTTCGAACTCTAGTATGTTCTCATTCGTAGGCACCTTTTCTTGTTTGATACCATTTGCTTTCAAAGATGAGCTCCTCCTGTGCCCTACTTTCTTCTGAGGACTTGTTGGGGCATCATTCAAGCCAGTGCCCGATATTTCAAATTCACCACTATTTCTTATAGCAACAATATTTTGATCCAGTTCGTTCTTAATTTTTTGATTCTCTTCAGGCTCGACCGCAGCTTCCTTGTATGATTTTAATTGGAGTTGAAGGTCGGCGCGCTCGTCAGGCTGTGAAGGTTCTGGATTAAGTGACATGATGGCCAACGTTGGATCAAATTTGGGAGCCGAAATAGTGCCACGGCAGTAGAATACATGCTATCCTTCCATGATTCAAAAGAGGTCGGGCTGAGGACCGAAAGGATGAGGGGTGGTCAAAGCAAGATATGGTGAGCTTTATCAATTGAGTTGTCAGAGCAGTGACGTCGGAAGCTTGGAAAGTTTAGAGCTTCCATATCCCCGCCACCATTTAATGCAACGCCACAATTACCTGCTACAGCCTCACAACGTCCAGCATGCAAGCCAAACATGTTTTGTTTACTACGCTACAGCCTCAAAGCGTCGAAGCCTGATTCACCTGTATAGACTTGCGATGAAAGGAAGCTTGTACGATTACGCGAGTTGTTTTTGCCACCATTCTCTCTTAGTGCATTTCCTGCGCTAGGCTACTACATTTCATCACGTCTCATCTTCAATGTTCTCTCTCATGGAGCCACCATGGTTTTTGAGTCGAAACTTGCAAAGACGTCACGAGTCACAAAATCACAAAAGAAAAACCCCTTGAAAGCTCTTCGACGCGCTTCTTCGTCTTCTCCATTCTCTGGCGCTCCACGTCGCAAACCTTCTCAAGTCCTGGAAAGACCACAGCCTAAGAAAGATGAGACATCACCAGAGGAGGATGTCGGGGCCTTGGATGATGTTGGTATCGTCACATCTTTGCCCACCGACAGGCCGATAACCGGAATTGTTGATCTGATGAAGTATATACAAAATCGAATGTTCAGCGGTGTGCCGGAACGGGCAGCTGGAATGAAATCGACGCGGATAGCAGAGGTTTTGAACTTCAGACTCGATCTGCCATCTATAGTCTCTGTCGCACACATCCATGCACTGAGCCCAGCATCGACTGCAGCCGAACGAGAGATCAATGAGCTGCTGAAGAATGGTACGATCCGGAAGATTGTCATCTCTGGACGCGGATCTGGTGCAGCTACATTCGGCGAAGGCCTTGTGCTTTTTGAAGACTGGGAGAAAGTAGTGATGCAAAATAATCAGCTGAGTCAAGAGCTTAAATTGAAGTATCTGGAAGTGCTCCGCTCTAATCCCACCGCATTAACTATATCGGGATACAATTTCACAAAATTCGAAGCCACCACGCTCATGACTGCTGGTTTTCTGACTGCCTCACATGCGACAAAGATGTCTGATTTCCTCCGTCCTGGCGCGTCAAGTCCATCATCCGGTTCGTTGGCATCACTCTCCTTGGCAGGATCAACCGCAGCATCGGGATCCCTTGCTGCTGTCGGCGGCTCAGGCGTCGTTCATTCTTCTGGAGGTGGCGGACGAGGTCTTAATTTCCAGGATGATTCACTCGTTGTTAGAGAAACCTTTGCACCATCACTTCCAAATATTGGACCCTATCTCAAGCTTCTCATTTCAGCTCGTCAACACATTATTTCGCTGCTCTCAAAGTCCTCTCCTCGGCATCGTGAAGCGCCGCTTACACTTATACGCGAACGGTGGGACGGTGGGATTGCTTCCGATGATCCTGCCAGTGAAGCTCGAGCAGCACGAGGCGAAAATATAGCGATCTTACCTGGCAGAACGAAAAAATGGAGGGGCTTCTGGGGTCTGAAGTTCGAATGGGCGTTGGAGGAAGCGGTAGGTGGAGGGTTACTGGAATGCTTCAATACAGGGAGCGTGGGAATAGGAGTCCGGGCTCTTTAAGTAACCATGTTTTCTCCCAAGTCTTAGAGATTTATCCACGTCCGATAATTTAGCATTGAGATATATAAGAGGACGACAACGACGTCGTGTTATTTCGTGTCTGGTGCAGTTAAACATGGCTTGATACTATGGCAAGTAAAGAAAATGATCCGGAAACGATTCTTGCATGTTGGCGTAATTACAGAAACTCGCGTCTCATATGTACGAGACGTGACTACCGTGTAGGTTTTGTTTGCATTTTTCCAAGAGGCACGAGCCATCACCTTTTCTAATTCGAGATATTCCTAAATCTACCCGTACTTAAAGTCAGAAGAACGTGCATTTCTAAGCAATGCGTATTGAGCAAAAATGCGGCATATTTCCTTGAGATGGTTATCTGACGATATTTGACATATCGGTCACGCGTCTTACAATTGTCTCAATTGAAATCCATCCAAAGTAATAGCTTTCTTGTATAAAGCTATGTGCAACAGTCCAAGAAGATTGACAAAATCATCTCAAGTCCAAGCGTTTGAGCGTAATGCTCAAAGAGCTGCTTGGTAGTTTGTTAAACAGCTAGACTTCGTCATTTCTTGTCTGCCGTATCACAAGATCCATAGAATAAAGAAAAGTACTGTCTTATCTGACTGCTGCTTTTGGGAACAAACACCGATCCTTCATTCTGGAAGCGTAAAGCGATTCGACGGTGTTATCAACCATTAACTTTTGGTATCATACTTCGTAGCTGGGGGATTTCTTTCTCTTTAGCATTAACCAGCCTTGACTGTGAAACCCAAGTACGACATTGTTTCCAAGCCATCTGAGTACTGGAACAGGAATACTTGTTTGATCGACTGCATGTGCAACGCTACCAATAGAATCAACGTAAATGGTGTAGGGCAGCGAGCTTCTTATGGGCGATTCTTATGGATGTTACACACACTTCATGTCTCATAATCCGTTTCCCATCATATTCATTGCTCCACTCCTCTCTTCTTCGTTCATCTCATACATAGCTCATTTCTTCGTGGGCTACTACGGCTCTTACGACGCAGCTCCAGCTACGGCCACTCTTGAAGGTCCTTGGTCTATCCCGTTCACTGTCTGATCCATTAATCAGATCCCATACCCCGTCCCAAGGTCTGGCTCGATCTACCGACCGGCGATGCAGTCGAAGTTTAGCAGATTGGACGGCAGTACAATATAGTCAATCTATTCGCGTGCGAGTACGGATGTAGAAATAGGCGAGGGTTTTCAGACTATATGTGGGGAATATCACATTTGCGAAGTGAGGATGATGGATGAGGGATCCCAGAATTCGACCAATTTTGTTATATTTGTGGTCTTACATACGATCGATGCACATGCTTGTAAGAATTTGATTAAAGTGCATACCCTAAAAATCCGAATATTTATCTATCGTTGAGGGACGAGAAGCGAATTCGATTCCTGAGCCTCAGCTCAAAACACGCAGTACAAACCCCTTTGATCAACGCTTCTCATCCCCAAGCCATGTCACCTTCCAACCCGTCTCTGCGCTCCACCACCTCCCCTCGCGCCACTCGCATACCCATACCCATACCTGACTCCGCCAGCATACCCTTCCCGCCCACCAACTTCCCTCCCTTCATCTTCGCTACCCTCGTCCCCCTCCCCCTCGCTGCTCTCACTCTCATCCAACTCAACCTCCACACCAGGCGGTAGCCCTCCCACGCCCCTCCTAACACCACCTCCGGCACCCAACGCCCGTGCTCGCTCCTCCCCAGCACCTACTTGCTGCTGTGGAGCCGGCGCACGCACATTGGGAATAGCGCTGACGGGTTTGCGCCGAGGCACGGAAGAATACGCAATCTCCGGTGTCGAGACAGAAGCATGGTTGGACCTCCTGATCGACCCAGTCGGGTACGGCGGCTGATTGGGATAGCTAGTCGCGTAAGAATCTTGCGTGTGAGAGGCGCTGCGAGCGCGAAGGGGAGGAGCCCAATTGGGATCGTCTGGAAGAGAGCGGGGAGGGGAAGGACGAGAGGATGAGGAGGAGGGGCGGAGGTCGGAGGTCGAGTGCGAGGCTGGGTATTGAGATGTCGGGAACTGGGCCAGGGAATACGAAGCATATTGCGGAGGCGGAGCTTGATTCTGTTTGGGATTCGAGGTGGAACGGGAGGTGGGCCGTGAAGGCGAGGAGCGCGAGGTATTGGGTGGAGAATCGCGGGAGCGGAAGCCGAGAGGAGTATAGGTGGTGGTGTTGCCAGGGCCGGGGACGAGAATGCCTGGAGCGGAAGAGGTGGTTTGGGGTAGGTCATCGGATGGAGGAGATGAGGATGGACCGGTGGATTTGCGAGAGCGTGTTTTTGAGGATTTGTTAGGGGCAGAGGACGGAGCGTTGGAGAAAAGACGGCCCGGACGCTTTTTGAACTTTTCGTGGTTGTTTGAACGATCGCCCTTGGCTTTGGCTGTAGTGGATGAAGAGGTAATTTGTTGTTGATGAGCACGGTGACGTTCCAACGCTTCGATCTCTTCTTGAGAGAGGTTGACATTCGTTTTTCCTTTTTCTCGAGCGCGCTGAATTCGAGCCAAAGCGCTATGGACAAGCTCTTGCTCTTTGTCTCTCAAAGCAACTTGCAGCGCCATATCTGGGCTGCTGTCTTCGTCCTCTTCCGAATCATAGGGACGTTCACCATATGCCAAATTCTCGTAGGATCGATTTTGGTTTTTTGCAGGCCTCCGCACATATGCTCCCATGTCAACGCCAGTAAAAGTTAACTCGTCTGCTTGTTGCTGTAAAAATGATGGATCTAAAGGAACGCCTTGAACTTGATCATAATAATCATCATCGCTATCTAATTCTTGAAATCTGTGCTGTTGAATAGCCTCCCATTCCCGCATCTGTCTCTCCCATTCTCTTCTCGCCTTCTTACCTCCCCCGGGTGGTCTTCCCCATGGGGGCACAGCATATGGAGTTCGCGGCCGACCACCTAGACCGCCTCCTCGGAAAAAGCTGACTCGATCGGTTTATCCATAAATGAAGCGTGACCGAGTATTGTCACACCGGTGGCGCCTACCAGCCAGAGGGCTGTTGCAAGGGGTGAAGCCCAGATAGCCCATGGTACAGCAATAACCACTAGACCGGTGTAGAGTTGGGCAGATGTTGCCTTGACAAAGCCGAGATCGAGGTCCGCGCCCCTTAAACGACCGATTCCGTACATGCCCACGACAACGAAGATAATGACCCAGAGGAGGGTCAGATTTGTGAGGAGACTGTAGATACTGAGCATGACAAAGACGGCAGCATAGTTGCTCGAAAAATAGTTGAGGTTGTAGTTGACACGGTCTTGCACTTCGCCGAAGCTGCTCGGTTTGGACAATCGCTTGATGTCGAAGAATTCCGAGAGGGGCTTGAGGTTGGAAAAGCGAGAAGCTAGAGATTGTGCGCGAACACTATCAAATCGGCCTTGAAGATTCAGGCGCGATGTGAGAGCATCCAGCGGAATATTTATCGAAGGTGCCATGGTAAATGATTTTCAAGGTAAAGGAATGGTGAATGATTGAAGCCGTAGAAAAGTGGTGCCTGAGCTGCGCCAAAGCGAGAAGAGAACTTTTCAGTGAGTAGCAAGGAAATCAGATGGAGCCGACCGAGCAACCGGGGTTTTGCTGTCCAACCGGTGGAATCTTGGAAGGAAAGGAGTGCGTGGAATGAAGTGATGCTGGGAGAAATGGACAATCTTGGAATTTCTGGCTCAGCCCCAGATGCGTGAGGATGGCTGCAGGGTCAATCCAGGCGTTTGCGTGCCTGAGCCGCAAGCCCAGCAGAGCCCGCCAAAGCCCACCAACGCTGTCCCGCGCTCTGTGACCAGATTTCCATTAACTTTGCCAACTGCTTGCGACAGTGGTGACGGCGCGAGTGGCCAGAGAGGGGAAGATGTCTGACGGGTTATATATTGCTGCACTCACTGCAAACTAAGACACCACCAGTGCCTAACATCTCATTACCAAGCTTTGAAGAGAAGATCCGTCCGTCCTGATTGGACCACGTTCGTTCCAGCAACCCCGACTGACCTACACCTGCATCCACATCCACTCTGTCACCGAAACTTCTCCTTGCACCTCAGCAAAATGAGGCGCTTAGCCCTCGTTTCCTTGCTACTGAGCGTTTTTGTCACATTGGCGGCAGCATGGAGTAAAGAAGGCATGTCACCAATGTTTCCATCCCCAAAATTTACTTTCCAAAAAAAAAAAAAGCTTGTATCCCTCTTGAAATGATGCTCCCCACACTTTACCGTAGGACCGAAATTAATCTTCCTCCCCTCCAGACCATGAAATTTTCCGCCTCCACGACGAAGTCACCCTCCACGAAGGGTCTGATACCACCTTTTATTCCTTGATCGGCGTTTCGCCCTCCGTCAGCCAAGACGACCTCAACAAAGCCTATCGTAAAAAGTCCCGCCAACTCCACCCAGACAAAGCCCGTCAGAACTTCGTCAGCACCCACTCCAAACCCGATCATCGTGCCTCGGGTAAGGGCACTACCGTCCGCAAACCTCCTTCCCAGCGCGAGATCGCTGCCTTCACCAAGCAGGCACAGGAGCGCTTTGCCCGCCTCGGTCTGGTTGCTAATATCCTGCGCGGTCCGGGTCGCGAGCGCTATGATCATTTCTTGAAGAATGGATTTCCGCGCTGGCGCGGTACTGGCTACTACTATGCGCGCTATCGACCAGGGCTTGGCTCCGTACTGTTGGGTCTGTTTGTCGTTGCTGGCGGAGGTGCTCATTACGGCGCTCTGTATATTTCGTGGCGACGACAGCGTGATTTTGTTGAGCGCTACATACGGCATGCGCGCCAGATGGCTTGGGGGGATCCGACTGGTATTCCCGGCCTCTCAGGTAGCTTGGACGATGCGGCGAATGGAGGTACGGCAACCCCACCACTACAGGGAGAGGCGGGTGGAGAGGGAGTAGTGTGGAATCGGAGAGAGAAGAGGAGAGCAGAAAAGGAGAATCGGAAGGCGGCGAAGGTCGGGAAGGCCGTTAGCAAGACGAGAGGGAGTGGAATGAATACGCCGCAGGAGGCGGAGGTGACAAGCGGTCCTCAAGGTGCAAAGAAGCGCGTGGTGGCGGAGAACGGGAAGGTGTTGATTGTAGACACGGTGGGAAATGTCTATCTTGAAGAGGAAACCGAGGAAGGCGAGACACATGAATTTTTGCTAGACGTGGGTTTTTCCTTCTATCCCAGCTGTCATGCATTTCTACACTCCACCTTTACCTCATCATAATCTTATCTAATTGTCGAGACCGTCGTCCTGCTAATATTTCATTTCAGGTTGACGAAATTCCTCGTCCTTCAATCTACGATACTGTTCTGTTCCGTCTCCCAGTCTGGGCATACAAACGCTCCGTTGGTCGCTTGATTGGTCCTTCTACTCCTCAAGAGCCCGACAACCAATCTCCTACTGACACTTCATCTGAGGATGAAGAGGCCAAGAATAAAAAGACACTCAGGAATGCCACTGCGCCAAACCAGAATGGGGACGCGAGGAAACGGAAGACGAAGAGCAGAGCACAATAGTTTGCCGATTACAAAATTTTTCCCAAGGCGCTTCGGAGAATTTTCAGATGGTTCAAAACTGTGTGTGGATATACCCGAGAGTTGTCGAGCAGATGCAACTGGCATGTGTCAATATGGACCACATGGGCGGGAATTTCCTGCACCAAAGTTTTCGAGAATTACCAGTGTATAAATAGAATATCTCTGTAACATACGTTTCCGTGAGTAGCAATTTGAAAATGTTAGTTCTGCTCATCAGGTTTGACACTATTGAGCTTTTTGGTAAACTTTCTCAGAATGCCGCCGTCGTCCTCATTTATAAATAAACTCCGAAGGAAAAATCTCAATTGAAAATCCTCGAGCCAATGGACATCCATAAGTTCGTTCGCATCCAGATCGATATTCACTTCAAAGCTCCTGTACAGAATCTTCCCACTCCCGTCCAACCAACTGATCGCTCTCTTCTGCTGCTTCAATTCTCTCCGTTTCCATCCTCGTCCCGTCCCTGCAATTGTCCTCGAGATCAAGCAAACATCTGTACCGCCTTCAGAATCCCCCCCATTCCGCTCAACCCCCTCCCTCCCCCAAACAAACTTCCCCCACTGCTAACCCCATACCCCCTACTCCCATAATACCCACTACCACCCAACCCACCTAAGCCCCCAAAGCCTCTCCTCATGCCCATCATCCTCTCCAATCCCCCGGGTAACCTCACACCCAACCCCCGCATGGCGCCCGCCAGCGCGCCGCCCGTCACCAACGGCAGCACGAGCAGCAGCACGCGCAGCGGGTGCCGCCTCACAAACGACCACAGGTCGCGCAGCAGCCGGCGCAGACGCGCAATGAGATACTGGATGTAGCCGTCGCGAGGCCGGCGGCGGGAGCTGCTGTACGAGGCGCGCGAGCTCGGTCGGAAGAAGAAGGACGAGGTGGTAGAGGGCGTGGGCGAGAAGGCGCGCGAGTGTGAGTGCGAGTGCGAGTGCGAGTGCGAGTCGCGGTGGTGGTGGTGGGAGGAGGAGGTGCCGAAGAGGTTGGAGGAGGAGGAGTGGTGCGATTTGTGCGAGTGGTGGGACGAGGGGGCTCGGACGAAGACAGGGCGGGAGTGGGTTGAGGAGGAGCGGTGGTGCGAGTGGGAGTGGGTGTCGGGGGTGAAAAGACCCATTGTTGGTTTACGTGTAGGAGTTGAGATTGAGAACCTCCTGTGGAGACCGTTGCTCTAGTTTGTGGGAGAGGTCTCTCGAAATTGAGCTTTTCGTGGTCAATAGAAATTCTATGGAGTTTTGAAGATTCGGCCTGAAGTGAAGGAGTGGGTGACAGCAACAATTATTCAGGTTCAGATCACTTCATTCAAGACAGTGTGAGACGAGGCTGTAGAGCCAGAGAAATCTGTTGAAGCGGCTGAGAAAAGGGCCTTGGGCAGAGGAGAAAAGAGGAGAGGAGCAAATGCAGAAGGATTGGCCAGGGCCATGGTGTGCTTCACCGCTCGTCTGCTATTCGAGAGGCTGGAGTCTCTTAAACGACGCTTATGCGCCTCTATGCAGGTGCTCCGCACCACCAACTTTTTGTCCACGGTCCAGCCTCCATCACCGGTTTTCGGTGCGTGTTGGTACCGATAAGATATTTTCCGTGCACGGAATATTCACGATCCAAGAAAAAGAATGACTTGCTGATACCAATCTATCGTCCTACTCCGCGACATATCATCAGCCCTAAAACTGATGGATGGGAAAAAGACTATATGTTTGTATGGACATGTGTGCCACGCATCACGTGCTCATAAGCCTCTGTGGCTGAAGCATGAACGTATGGCCCCATGAACGTCATCGGTCTGGATATCCTGCCTTGAGCATACCTCAGACATAACATCCTTTTTCTTCTTACAGAGTAGACTGTTCCCTTTCTCTCTTGATTGAACTGCTTCTGCCACAATTTGCCTTCAAGACCTCGTCTAATCTTCATTGTGCTCTCTCAAGATGTCTAGTAAGTTTTGTCTCCAGCTTCCCACCACCACATCTAATCTCCAGTCCAGCACCCGATTATTACGCAATCCTCTCCATCTCTCCCACCGCCACCCCTCAGCAAATCCGCGACGCCTACAAAAAAGCCGCTCTCAAATCTCACCCGGATCGTGTCCCCGCAGACAGTCCTGAACGAGCCACTCGCACCAAGCAATTCCAGCAAATCAACGACGCTTACTTCACCCTCTCAGACCCCACTCGCCGACGAGACTATGACGCAGCGCGACAGTTTGCAAACTTCGACCGCGACTCTTCCGCGCCTCCAGATCCCGCTGAAGGCGACGTCGACGATGAAGTGCCACCACGACAGCCCCCTGGTGGCTTCCCTTGGTCGAGCTTCTTCGGCAGCGGACGAAGCAGTGGTGAAGGAGCAGCGCAAGGTGCAGCGCAAGGTGCACATACAAACGCAAACGATCAGTTTGGCAGCGTGTTTGAGGAGATGTTGCGCGATGAAGGCATGGCGGAGGGGAGTGAAGCGGCGCCGACACAAAAGTTTTGGAGCATTGTGGGTGGCTTGAGTGGAGGCGCAATGGGCTTCATCATTGCCAATTTCCCGGGAGCGATTGCGGGTGCGGTGGCGGGGAATCGACTAGGTGCTGTACGAGATAGTAGGGGCAAGAGCGTGTATAGCGTATTTCAGGAGTTGCCGCAGGGTGACAAAGCGAAGTTGTTGAGCGAATTGGCGACCAAGGTATTTGCACATGCGATCAGTTAGGGTGCTAGAAGAGGATTAAGATGGAGAGGAGGGCGATTGGGTACGGAAGGCTTGGGCGCCGGGTTTGATAAGTTTGATTGATGATACCACCTACAGACTTGGAGCGCATTAGGCATAAATCCATGAATGACCAAAACAAGAGTCTATCATCTTTCTATCGGTTGGGTATCGCGGTCTATAAGTGCCTTTGCTGCTATCAATTCTGCTTCATCGTAGTTGTCCCACTCTTTTTCTCTCGCAGACCCACGTCGCACAATCTCCGCAAGTTTTGCTGTAGCAAGCTGGTTTAACTTTTGAATTGATTGAAGGCTGGGAGGAGCCAAGTCGCCAGCAACTGGATCGGAAACGGCCTGTGATGGTTTTGAGCTCTTGGGATAAACCTCAAGAAGCTTTGTCGTCACAAGTTTCAGGCCATAGTATCCGCGCAAGTAGTTTTCGCAAAGCTCTATACTTCTGCAGAACCTTCTCATTGATTCGGACAGGTTTCTTAACAAGTCGCCATCATTGCCCGCATTGCTTCGGGACGAAACAAACAATATTTCCCCTAATCGCGCATGGACCTAGTCTCCAATATTAGCATACAAAAAGAGGAATCTAAAAGAGAGTAGGCAGCATACGCTCCACGCATTAGGCATTAGGAGAAGAACTTCTTCCAGGCTAAACCTTGCCTGAGAGTATTGTCCTTGTGACATGTACAGCTCCGCCAATTCTGACCATGCCTCCCCATCTGTGGGAGACATATCCAGCAGCGCAACCAAAGTCTCAATTGCTTGTGCTGGTCTGCCCATGGATTTCAAGAGTGCCGCCGTCCTCTTTCGAATGGGGACGTTTGTGGGATTTTCCTCCAGATTCTGGATATAACCCTCCAACACTTCTTCAAGCGCTTTTGGATTCTCTGCCGTAGCCTCGTGGTACAGTCCTCTCAGTGCCATTATTCGCTCATTATTATCTCCAAATCGCTCTGTCAGTCTCTCCAGACAATTCAGCGCAGACTTGTCGTCTCCTGTCCGGAGGCAAACAAGAAACAGATTTTCGTACGTTGTCCATAGTTCCTGGGTCTCAGTTGATATTAAAAGCGAGAATGGATATGGTAAGTTGAGACTTGAAGAGCTTCTCAGAATGGCGGGTGCTTGTTGGGATATCCTCAAAGCGGTGGCGGGAGGCACATGAGTTGTTGGTTGTTGGAGATCAATCGACATCTTCGTCGAACATGTAGGGCCGTGCAACCTTTTTCTCTGCGAATCAACTTGGCTGTAATGCGACAAATGGTGCTACCGATGGGAACGCAATAGCTGTGAACAAGAGGCTGAGCTGTGGTTAAAGAACCAACACGGAGCTTTGAGCGGAGTTTGGAAAAGGCAGGCTGCACCCCACCAAAGAGCATTGTGCAGTTCACTATGCACTTTACCAGTCACGCCATCAGCTATTAACGGTCGCCTTCGAAGAGGACTGAGTTGATCTTGTTCTCGAAATGAACGGATCGTGAACATGCTCAAATTCATTCTTCATCTTCCTGACCCTCCTGGAATGGCCGCGTGACATTTGCGATTACGGCCAATATGTAAGTTGTGCTGCCGTCAGAGGTTTTATCTTCAACCCTGCTGATTCTCGTGTAGGTTCGAAAAGTCGTTATACGACCTCATCAGGGGGTTGCGAAATCACAAGGGGAACGAACGGGAATATATCCAAGATAGCATCAGAGAATGTCGAAAAGAAATCAAGAGTCAGGACATGGGTACGGTGAAATTCAGTCCAGACCAAGCAATGATAACTAAGATTCGGCAGACCTCAAGGCGACTGCCTTGCTCAAGCTCACATATCTAGAAATGTTTGGCTACGACATGTCGTGGGCGTCTTTCAATGTGCTCGAGGTCATGTCCTCGCAAAAGTATCAACAGAAAAGAGTTGGATACCTGGGAGCCGTCCAGAGCTTTCGACCAGATACAGAGGTTTTGATGCTAGCTGAAAATCTTCTGAAGAAGGACCTGTCTTCTCCGCAACCGATTACCATTGCTCTACCTCTTGCAGCTATTCCGCACGTCATCAGTCCACCCATGGCAAATTCTCTCCTTTCGGATTTACTTCCCAGACTTACACACTCACATGCTGCAATCCGGAAAAAGACAATCGTGACTTTGTACCGCCTTGCCCTGGTTTATCCAGAAACCCTTCGACCTGCTTGGCCAAAAATCAAGGAGAGGCTGAGCGACGAGAATGAAGACGCAAGCGTCACAGCGTCGATTGTAAATGTGGTCTGTGAGCTTGGATGGAGACGGCCACAGGACTTTCTTCCTTTAGCCCCAAGGTTGTTCGATTTACTTGTCCAAGGGGGCAACAACTGGATGGCCATTAAAATTATCAAATTATTTGCCGTTCTAACACCTCTGGAACCCCGGTTGGTCAAGAAATTGGTTCCTCCTTTGACTTCATTAATCAAGACGACTCCTGCCATGTCACTTCTATATGAATGCATAAATGGTATCATTCAAGGAGGTATCTTGGAAGGATCTGAAGGGAGCATAGAGGGCAACGAGATTGCAAAACTCTGTGTAGGAAAACTGCGAAGCATGCTTGCTACCGAAGGAGATCCTAATTTGAAATATGTTGCTTTACTAGCATTTGCAAAAATTGTGACTTCACATCCTTTCTTAGTTTCTCAGCACCAGGACGTCATTCTTGAATGTATCGATGATCCAGACATTTCTATTCGAACCAGAGCACTTGATCTTGTCGTTGACATGGTCAACGCCGATAACCTCGTGTTCATCGTTGAGCGTTTGATGCAACAACTCAAAAATGCACCACTCGCTTCTGAAACAGACGATCCTTCGTATGATCGAGGTGCTCATAACGGGGTTGTTCCTGCTGCCGACTCAGATGAAGAAGATATGGAAGAGGCTCTCCAGAAACACGAACGCAGGTCGAATGAGGCACCGCCACTGCCTGATGACTACAGGATCAGTGTTATCGCTCGCATATTGGATATGTGCTCTCGTGATACGTACGCAAATATCTCGGATTTCGAGTGGCTCATCGAAATCCTCGTTCAACTGGTCAAGCAAGTCCCCTCCATATCAAAGACTGGATTTGAACAGGAGTTCGACCTCGTCAATTCCAAGAACAACCCCAGTATTTCCTACAGAATCGGATATGAGCTTCAAAATATTGCAGTGAGAGTCAAATCGATGCGGTATGAAGCTACGAGAGCCGCGCAAGCCATTGTCCTTGTAGAGCAGCGGGAAAACATTTTCCCACCCTCTGGAAGCGGAGGGCAAGGCGTCCTTGCTTCGGCTGCTTGGATTGTTGGAGAATATGCAGACATGCTTCCAAATCCGGACGATGTCATGAGCTCGTTATTGCACTCATCTACCTCTCAATTACCTGTTTCCTTATTAACCGTCTATGTTCAAGCAATACCGAAAGTTCTTGCACGCCTAATAAGCAGTCAACAATATTCTTGGACTGCGGAACGCAAGATGACAACTGTGCTTCTCCTAGCACGAGTGACTCATTTTTTAGAGCCACTGACAACACATCCGAATTTGGAGATCCAGGAAAGATCAGTCGAATTTCTGGAGCTACTCCGATTAGCATCAGAGGCTGCCTCTGCACAAGCATCACAAAATGAAGAGGAGACTTTCGCAGATGCCCCTCTCTTGCTCACACAAGCCATCCCATCTCTCTTTGTGGGTATGGAGCTCAATCCTGTTGCTCCTGGTGCTCAGCGAAAAGTTCCACTCCCTAAAGAACTTGATCTCGATGCACCAATAAACGTCCAGCTTCAAACACTTCTCCAATTAGCAGAATATGACAACGTTACTGGAGGTGAAGAAGACGAATCATACGACTTCTACTATAAACGCCCAAAGAATGTTGTCCAACAGCCTGTGTCAGCAGCAGATCGGCTTGACAGCCAGGCCGCTGGATCCAGCTCTTATCAACAATCGGCACCGGATGAGGAACACCTTGACTCGGATACGCTTGCCCGAAGGCGCGCCGAAAGAAGGGAACGATACAAGGATGATCCATTCTACATTGATTCTGAACGCGCATCTGGAAGGTCGACTCCAATACACAACATTATTCGATCTAACAATGGCGAAGAACTTGATGTTGACACTATACCAATCATGGATCTCAACTTGGGCAATGGCGAGGTTTCAGAAACCATCACTAATCCTACATCAATCTCCAAAGTACGAAGTCGACGGCCGCGAACTCCAATCGTAATACAGAATGATGAAACTATTGGGGGTGATGATGAGTCTGTTACTAGCTCATCCTTTCCATCAAGATCAACGATGCAAGGTCGGGCTAAAAAATCTCTGCTCCAGGTGGACTCTAGCGGGTTGGGTTCGCTCTCACTGGACGAATCTGGAAGGTCTACAAATCGACTAGACATCGAAAAGCGGGCTGCTGAAGAAGCAGAGATGCAACGTGCTATGAAGGAGGTAGAAAGACTTAGACTTGAGATGCAACGAGCGAGCGAGAGAATACAGGCTCGCAATGGTGAGAATGAGGAAGGCGACTTGGTGAAGAGAAAAAAGAAGAAAAAGAAGAGCGTCGTTGCGGCCGAAGACGTAGTTGGCATGGAACGTAATACAGCGGAAGCAGGAGAGGGGCCTGAAGGGACAGTCATGAAGAAGAAAAAGAAGAAAAAGGTCAAGCCCGAAGACACAGCAGGAGGCGAAGATTTGGCAGAGAATGATGTGCCCGTGAAAGCAAAGAAAAAGAAAAGAAGACAAATTAATTTAGAGGGCGACAATGAAGCACAATAACCACAAGCGGCATTTCGAGGTGTTTTGGGATATCCACAAAGCAAATTGCATATCAGCATTGGACTGGTGCTTGCATAGCAATGCTACTATTTTCCATGTCGCGCTCGTCTGACGTAGCTGTTTAATGGCATATAAAAATCCCTTCAAGCCGTAAAATTGTGACACAAATCTCTTCCGAGTCCTTTGATGCTTCGCCCAAACGCCGTGCCATGCTACCTCTTAGCTTTCTTCGAGAGCTGAAATTCCAAGATGTTGAACGATTCTTCCGGCTTTTGTCACTAGCCTCAACCAAAGAATATCCTGAGCAACTCGACAAGAAAGCCACCGCCCACCAGAAAAGCGAGAACCACTAGTATTCAAACACTGATTAGCATCCGTCACCTCTGTCCATGTGAAGTCCTTTCAGGAGTCCGGTGATTCACCTATCCAAGTCATCGAAATCGGTGATTTCTGTTTGTCCTGCTTCTTCACTGCGGACTGCGGCTTCCCTCGTTTTGCAGATTCGGATTTGGCATAAGCCTCGTTTGCGCGCCGTTGTTGAGGTGTTTGCGCCTGGCAAAGCTTCATCAGCCATGTTCAAGAGCTTACGGAGCGTGGATGAAAAGGTTGGGGGGGACTCGAAATTGGTTTGAATACATGGGCGTATTGTTGCCCTTGTGAACTTACCATTTTCACAAGATCGAATGTAGGCGAAGGTACAGAGTTGCAAATTGGAGTTGTAAATTTCAAGCGTTATAACATTGGGCGTTATTTTGGAGCCTGCGAAGGATTTTCCAGGCTACTGCGACTCGTAATGTGCGGCGCAAATCGAATAATGACTCCTCTTGCAAAGGACAAATGTCATAATGCTTTGGCGGACGGAGCAAATTGGCCCAAGCCCTGGGAGCTCCTCACCGCCTTTGCGCTGTGGGGAACTTTTGGAGCTTGACGAGACGACAGCATCAACTTCTGGGCCCAAAACTGTGTTGCCAAGCGTCGGCATAAAGCCATTTCGATTTCGTTGATCGAGCCCTTTCAAGCTCTAGCTACGATGTCTTTAAGAATACCTGCCGGCTTGATCCTTCAGGCTCCCAAACGCTTGCCAACGGGAAGCATTCGCCAGAGTATCAGATTCGAGTCATCATCTCCACAAACTAATCCTCATGTATGATTATTCTACTTCTTGCTCTATGCACGAAATGTCTGACACGTGTCATTTGCAGCGACAATTTTACCGATCTTGGGGTTTTCCATTCATGAAAGTGTTTCTGGGCGCCATGTTTACGTACCAATTGGCGTATTACGCATGGCTCAAACTTGAGACTATAGAAGAGAAGCAGCAGAAGGATTGTAGGTATATTATTCGAAAACTCGTATCAACTGTATGCTAATTCCATTGAAAGTGGAGCTTCAGGGACTTGAGGCACAACTAAGGCTCCTTGCAGCCGAGAGGACAGATCAAACCAACGCCTAGCCAGTCCTCAGGCTTGGCCACCATGGTAATATCGTCCAAGTCTACCATTAAGCTAAAACTCAACGAAACTTTATTTTCTTCTGGTGTTTGATTCCTGGATTTCGCCATCCAAACCTGAATACAACACAAAGTCAACGGCGAATCCGTCATCTATGGATTTGGCCTTTTCCTAAATTGTACCCACTAAACCAGACAGAGTACCAAGGCTCTTTATCCCCAGCTATTTAATATGCTTCTTCTCATTTTTTGGGGTTGTCGCAGACTGCTGATGGCACAACCCAACCATTAGAATAGAAAGATTTCATCTCACGCTTTTATACAATATCAAATGCTACGGTCTTTAGAGAAATGAAAGATGCCACGGAAATGAGAAGAGACTCATTCCATGCGCCCGCTCAACCCGCCAGCGTCAACAGTCAATTTACAAGGACCTGTACGATCCGTACCCGAAATGGGCCTTTTCAAGAGGCTGTTGGACTTCATGGGAAATACAAAATACGCCTTGTCCGGCAACCACAGCTGTACGTCCACACAGCGAGTTCGAGCATCCTTCGTACTAATGAACCAACGCTATACAGGTATCCCCAATTTGACAGGACAATGTTCAGAGCAGCTTCTCTGATACACGCTTTATTCTTCATGTATCGATTGAGATGCTATTTTGATGTTTTCTCGCATATTGAGCACCGGCGCGAAATTTTATATGTGCACCATCACAGCCGATTGGAAGCTGCTTTTAAGCAAAAGTTTCCTGTTCAGCGCTTTCCTTTTGATCAAATTCCAAATGTGGCCGATAGGGACGCATGCCTGGCTGCGCAACAGTGTCTCGACTTTTGCAGTCTGATGCACGACATCGTCAACTTCTTTCTATCAGGTGCGTACACGTTCCCAGCATCTGCTCTGCGATCCAATCGTCTAAAACTGTCGTTCATAACGATCACTCCTCCTAACCTTCACTCAGCTAAGCTATCACCATCTAGGCCTCTGTTCATCAATAGACGAGTATCATGTCAATATCAAGAATGTCCTTCAACCCACTGTCCTTACGGGAGGCAATGGCTGTGTCAGAAACAACTTGGACTGCCTGCACACCGTTCTACGCGCCAAATGCCATAACGGCACATCGTACTGTCTTGATTTCACTTGCGCTCAATTTGGCTGGACAAAATTTATTCACCCTTGGGACACATTCGTTGGGCTACATGTCAGAGCAGTGAGCCGTGTCGAACCATTTGGATCGGAGTACTGTCGTTTGAGAAGTGATGCACAGGGACCAGGGACAGCAGGGGTATCGGCAAAGTTCTTCTCCGAGACAGCGAGTCACTTAGTTCGAATTGTAAAGGCCTGGTTTGCGCAAAGAAGGCTCACGGTGGAGGACCTATTGGCGTTGCCCGAATATGAGTTTCGAGCGGTAGCAACATCCATAGTGAAGTCTACAAAACGGCTTTTTGAAGAGGCAATTGACAAAATGGATATGGATCATAGGTATTATTACGTACTGCGGAACCGGGCGGTTTTTATCGAGGAAAGACCAGCTGGAAGCAAGTCAAGAGGGCGATGACTATGCTGTTTTGCAACAAACTTAGTTTGAGGAGTTTGACCATGGCTGGTCGCTGAGAGCAAAAAAAGACTAGAAGTGGTTTCAAGCATCCGCTTCGTAATGGAAAAGCCTTGCTCAACTCAGCAAGCACGCAGTCAGAAAGGTTGAAAAGAAATAAGATCTTTTTAGCTGAACACTTCTTACATAGGAATGAACGATTTCAGGGATATCTCAAATCCTTGCACCAAAGAGGCAGTGAAATTTTGTGCTGTTCTCTGCCAGAGGGCAATGAGACCCTTCAGAAGCTTGCCTCTTCAAGATGTATAGGGGAAGGCGTTCAGAAAAGATTTCCATCTCCACCGCTTCTATTCATTGGGTGACTAAGTGACTTCCACGATCCAAAAATCATTCCAAGCAAGCGATCGAGGATTACATACCCGTCGGAAAAAGGGTAGTCTTTTTTGCATCCGGATGTACTCTTACATTGGAGTCAATACACTAATACAGATTCTCCGGTTATTCATCAGCAAGCAAATCAATGAAGGTTTCATCCAAAGCTTACCAAGACGAATCGCTCCCTGATAGGAAGCACATCCCGAAAGTATATTCACAGGCTAATAAAGCCCTTAGGGAGAAGCAAGCGCATTGGGCTTGCAAGAGATTCGGAGCTTTGTAAAGCCAAGCCCAAAACTCGACAGATTTCAGCCATTATTTTCCTCCACATTCTCCTCATCTTCGTCCGCGGCCTTCTCGGTCCTCGCCCTCTTCCTGCTCTCTCTACTCTCCTCGCCCTTCTTCGTCCGCTTACGCTTTCTACCGCGAGGTCTCGGACCTGGAATTATACTCTTCTCCCACTCCTGTCCGGTCCAGATCATTGGATCCTCCCTCTCATCCTCATCCTCTGGCTCCACCAACGCCATATCCCCCGTCTCGCCCAGCTTTTGCCTTGCCGCCTCTTCCATCAGTATTCCCATAGCCAGCAGCGCCGTCTCATCCATACTTTCAAAATCCGCATGGCCCTTGGCGCTTGGTGGATCAGCGGCCGCATTGCAGTAATAGTAGTCCGAAGCATAGGCGTGCAGTGCTTTCAGGAGGTCCGAGTCTGGCAGCCGTTGATCCGGGCGGAGCTTCTCGTGCTGGAAGTAGATATCGTCTTCTTCGTAGCGGATGGGTGCAAAGTCAGAACGAAAAAGAACTTCCTCTGGCGTGAGAGGGAGGATGTCGAGATTTGGGAGGCGCCCAGTGATTCTTCCGTCTGCACCGACGCGGCCTACGCCTGTGGTCAGTCGCTGACAGAATGTAGTTGAAACCGATGTTACCTGCTACTGCATCATATATGGTGGGTCTAAATCTACCAATGCCGAGTTTCTCTTGGAGTGGCACGATTTCGGTAGTCAGGGTCTCTTCTGCATCTATCTTGAATCGCTTCTTGCCGTTCGGAGAAGGCTTTTTTCCCTCGTGCAAAGGGCGAGCGCCCTTTGTTTCATGGGAAGACATAGTCAAAGATCGGAATCGAGCGACAGTTTCTATTCATTGAGCTTTTACAGAAATCTTTCATAGCGAATAATGTCAAACGGTCGACAGGTAAAGCTTCAACAGCCAGGTCCCTGACGTCATATATTGGAGCTCTCTGGCTTGCACCTCGAAAAATTGCCAAATTTTACGGCGATTGGCTTCTATGATTCGCCGTAGTCTTTTCGTCTCATTACATGAAGCGTGAAACTCGCGGTAATTAATTGCTGGTACAAGGTGTTGCTGGAGAGAGAGAAAACCTGAGGTAAGTCAAAATCATGTCTAGTTCACGCTTAATCATCCCACTGCTGCCTTCGCCATTCTGGTAAACAACCTTCCCGCCTCATCTCTTTTGTGATCTCAATTAACCGCTTTCAATTCGAAAGAATGCCCCAGGGATGGCATGAACTCTTTTCTACTCAATCGGGCTATCGGCAATGTTTCTTCACAGGTTTTCCAACGTGCTCAAACAACTCAGTTCCTCCAAAGCCTTCAGCTAGCACCAGAAGTTACTTTTAGTCCAGACCCATCATTTGAAGATGAGGCATCTACTCATCTCAATAAACCCCAGAAATCTTCTTGTGTTGCTCATAAGGCTGGTGTGAATGCCATCGCGATCGACAGATTCGAGGGACGTTGGTGCGCTAACTCTATACTTCTCCCCTCTTATCTGAACTCATGCTTGCTAGGCTTCTCTCCGGCGGCGCTGATTCCTCTCTCTCCATCTTTGACCTCGAAACTGAATCACATTCTCACCGAGTCAACCCTACTATCCACATACCACGTCTTGACGCTTCGACCACCTTTGGCTTTACCCAGCTTTCTTACTATCCTTTCGATTCCCTCGCATTCCTGAGCACTTCCTACTCACATCACCTCAGGCTTCATTCATCCCTAGATCTTCGTCCAACATTCTCTATATCCCTTGATAGCGTCCCCTACACCCATGCTGTTAGTACTATAGCATCACATCTGCTCGTTGCTGTGGGGACGCAGCATCCTGCTGTACGGCTTGTCGACTTGCGCTCTGGAGCGGCGAGTCATAGTCTTCCAGGCCACACTGGTGCCGTCTTGAGCGTAGGATGGTGTCCAAATGGGAATCTTGGGGGAAAAATTGGAGCAGGGGCCGGGGAATGGGTACTGGCAAGTGGGAGTGCGGACGGGACGATAAGGTTCTGGGACGTGCGGCGCTCATCCGCAGCCATCGGCTTGTTGGATATCGATGACAGTGTTGGCGTGACATTTGCAACCGAAACCGAAGCTGGCGCATCAGGGGCACAGGCTTCCAGGGGTTACAAACGCAATCCTGACGCTAGAGCGCATGTCGGTGCTGTGAATAGCTTGCTATGGACCAGTGATGGGCAGTACCTCATCACTGCTGGCCATGACGAACGTATTCGAGTCTGGAACACCAGTACTGGTGCGAATATGCTCGTCAATTTCGGCCCAATAGTGAGGAATCGCGGTCTCTCTTCGGTCATGCCTATCTTCAGCCCTGAAGGCTGGATTGGCAATGGAAGGGATTTGCTATTTTGGCCAAACCAGCGTGAGATTTTGAGCTTCGAGTGGAAAGAAGGCCGGTTGGTAAAGAGACTCAAAGTACCGAGAGAACTCGATCCAGAGGCCAGAGACTCAAGGGGGGGATCAAAAGGTAGGAATTTCAGGGATCAAGTCACGGGACTAGCTTGGAGAGCTCACGATGCCGAAATGATTTCTGCTCATGCAGATGGACAAATCAAGTCATGGAGACCAAGAGTCGAGCAATCAGAAGATGAAGAGAGCCAAGACGAAATGGGTGAGGAGGAGGATGAAGATAGGAAGAGAAAGAGGGAAGAACTAGACCAGCTCTATGAGAGCATTACAAAAAGGTCATTTATCCAGACTTGAGACTTCCGCAATCCGTTTAAGCCAAGCAATTGGAATAAGTCTATAATACCAGGATATCTGAAATTCTAGCAAACACTTTCGCTCAACGGTCACTCCTTCATTCTGGCTTACCCAGGATGTAGACAGTTCCATTGAAGATAATTCTGATGACTGTGGGATGCATAAGCCCAGCGAACGGACACTGCACTGTTCGTGAATGTGATGGCGTTCAATCATTAGCTTGACGATTCAATGTACGAATGAGAGTTATGTCACTCTTTGATTCATTTGACGCTTGATAGATCGTATCTCGTCGGACGTCAAATACAAACGAGCTACGAATGCGTTCTCGTGCAAGTGATGATACTGACCTGGTGTGTATCTCTTAATCTTTCAAGAAGACTTATCAGTCACATGCGTCGCAGAGTACCCTTGCTGCGAAAAGGAAAGACACAATGTATCAATTCGTGAATGTCTTGACTGTGCACGCTCAGCGAGATATATTTTAGCTCAGCGGTTTCTAGATGGCAGACTTTTATCTAATCAAAATACGTCATAAAGAATCGTCAACTTTGATTGCTCATGGCTTGACCCGTGTTCCGAAGCAGTTACTCTATTTCTGGTCCTCAGCATCTTCAAAGGTTGTCAATTCGCTTCAAACCTCAAAGCAGCTAGATAGACGTTTCAAAACGCGTGGATCGGCTAACAATCTGTGGGTGAGAAGCTTGGAGGCCCAGTGGCGGTATCTCATGTATCGTGACAAGGCTGAGTCTTGGCGTTGGGCTGTCCCTGTGGCAAAGCGGACTTGGAAATCATCCGTCGCCTTGCAGCACAAACTACGGGATGAAAAGGGCGAACGTGTCACCGTGTTACTACCAGCTCGAAATGACAAACGTACCCGGAAGCTAGTGCACATCCTCGTGAGATCTTGCGAACGGTCAATCGTATCCTCCCTACCCTAATCCAGATTGCTTGCTTTTTTAGCACAGTTGTTCAAAGACATGGGCGTCGGCAAATGAGACGAGACTAAAAGCGTATATGCGGATGTCGTCCTGCATGATGCATGAACAAATGATGAAGCAGTCTAACGGCACTTCGTTATTTTTCGGATCGGAGAGCCATTCGTTAAAATATTCGACACTGACATTCGATAAATACGGGCTACCCAATAGGCTGTAACGAATCTGGATTGTCCATCTCAAGCTCATTGTGGCAGTGATTACGGCGATCTTAGTGGCTCAGTGAGGTGCGAGGCACGGGTGTTGTCAGCTTCAGCTTTCCCCAGACAAGCCGCTCTGAGTCTTACAAGCTCATTGCTACTACGGGCGGGCCAAACACCATTTGCTCACCGCAAGCCTTACTATTCCCGAGCTTGTCGTGAAAATGGCTTCATGCAGCGGGGCACAGAATGTGAGCTCCGAGCTGCAACGTAGGTACCCAGCCGATGTAGGATCCAACATTACTCCTGGACAACGTACAGCCCAACTTAGTCCTTAGAAAAGGTAGGCCCATCCATCCGGCTTCCGTTTCGTTTTGCGACCCCTTTTATGCGTAGCATTAGTCTCGAGCCGTCCTCACAACTTTTCATGATTTTTAGAATGGATGTCGGATCAGGGCGGAGTTGAGCCATCGGCATAGTCTATTGCTACCTATATGTTCTTGAGATCCCCCGTCTTATTCTGCCTGTTCGTCATCGCAGCCCCTTGATTTCCGAAAGACTTCAAAAGACTTGAAAATTTAGAAGAAAGATTCCAGCGCCATACTTTCAACCGTGGACCACCATGGCCGATGACGAAGTATTCACGATTGTGAACGATGACTCCGGCCCGAACAAACTTTTTGATGAATACGAAAATCTGACGTCTGCCAAGATGGCAGACTTGGACATCCAGATTACCTCCTACCTTCGCTCCCATAACCCAGAGCTGATTGTCACTACTGTCCCATCCTCCAACGTTAGTTTGCTCGCATTTGCTTCTGCTGGGCATGCTACGGCCGAGTTAGATACCAAAACTGAATCGATTGCACGCTGGCGTGGCTTTATTCCTTCACCTCAAGGAGGCTCGGGTAAACTTGGAGAAGCTATATTCTTCGCCAAATACCACTATCAGTGGAGCAAAGAGGACTTTATTCTGTACACGATTGGTGCCGGAGTCAGACAAGTCCAATACATTCTAAAAGAACCACGTCAAGATGAAACCCAGCTTTCGAATTCCGCCATTACTGATTCTTTAATCGGAGCGATCGGGTCTTGGCAATACCCCCAAGTCAAAAGAGTCAAAGGGATTTGGGTCTACGATGGGTTCTGGAGATGGGATCCGAAACTTTATCAGCAAGTCGAGGATTCATCATGGGACGATGTCATTTTAGATCCAAACATGAAGAAGGATCTTACGGAAGTCAGCGAGAAATTTTTTGATAGCAAGGATATCTATGATGACCTGGGCGTGGCATGGAAACGAGGACTGATCTTCTACGGTCCGGCAGGAAACGGTAAAACAATTTCAATCAAAGCTCTAATGCATACGCTGTCGAAACGCAATCCACCGATCCCAACTTTGTACGTCAAGTCAGCTCCACGCCTCTTGGATATTCGAGCAATCTTTGTACAGGCACGACAGCTATCGCCTTGCATGCTTGTGCTCGAAGACATCGATACGATTGTAACGCCAATGAGTCGCAGCTACTTTTTTAATGAAGTTGATGGTTTAGAGAAGAATGATGGCATCCTGATGGTAGCTTCTACTAATCACAGTAAGTCCCTGCCTATCAAGAGAAACATCTTGAATCTTGAACACTCACTATTCCGCAGTTGACCAACTTGATCCTGGCCTCTCAAAACGACCTAGCCGCTTTGATAGAAAATATCTCTTTCCATTACCCTCCGCATCCGAACGCACCGAATACTGCGAGTTCTGGCGTCGCAAACTTAGACACAAGTCGACTATAACTTTCCCTCAAAGACTCTGCCCCGCTATCGCCAGTATCACCCATGGTTTCAGTTTCGCCTACATTCAGGAAGCCTTCGTGGCATCCCTTCTTGAAATTGCGCACAAGCACACTGACAATGTTTCGAAAAAGCCGCATGCTGTCGTAAGTGATAGCGAAGACGACGATGATGACTTGAACCAGTACGAGCTTTGGCGGGTCATCAAGCATCAAATCAAGATCTTGAGAGACGACATGGATAGGAGCTCCCACTTTGCAACTTCTCCAAGATCATCACAGTACAGTGATTCACGTGCTGCTGGCGGAATTTCTGAAGCACTAAGGAGAAAATGTAATCGACAACGGAATCATAACTATCCATCTCCTCCACCATCATCTGGATTTATGGCGCCAAACTCGGGCGAACTAGCAGCCGCAGCAGGCCTCCCACCAATGCACGATGCATTCATCAACCGTCAACCCCAATTAGGCTGGCTCACGCACCATCTCGGCCCTCCACAGACATCGCAACAGGGCTATAGCGGAGCAGGGGATCCAAAAATGAGTGGTGGATTTGTGGGTGTTGAGGAAAATGTAGGTATGCACGTGGATCTATTATCTCAAGGGCGTTGTGTACCAGTGCAGAAGCGTGAGCCTACAAACAGCGGGCCGTACGATTGGAAATGGGCTGGATGAGGATTTCCCCGTAGAGTCACTGATAACTCACATCCAGTGCGCATAGAAAGATGCACGCCAATAATGTAATATCATGGATCGTAATATCGCATTTTCCTTTTCAAGGATATCAATTCAGGTGGAATGCCTGACCGGCATTACAAATTCAATTCGAAAAAACCAAGGTCGAAATTTAGTCTTAAGGCGTGGCAGCCCCTGCAACAACTTGAATTTAGAGGCAGCCGACGCTTAGTCCATCTTGCTTTAGATCTGAGGGAAGGTCTCCACGGGGTGAGAGCTAATTTTAACCAGAAACCTATCATGAGAAGGCTCGTAGTTATACCCCATTTTAGGTAAATGCGAGGCACCAAGCTCACGCTGCACGCCATCGGAACGGGCATGAAACATTTCCGTGGTGAGATATCGGCGTGTTTTTGTGTGCCCCGAAAAACCTCGAGTGCGTTCATTTTTGTGATTAGTAATCTTCCGAAGTTTTTCCGTATGCACGTCAAAATCGCGTCTGACCTCTTAGCGAATCTTCTCTTCTCTTCTTCGTGCGGCGGCATGACTGATTATCCCGTGTTGCTTAACCTCCGATTATATATGGAGGATTGTCTAAGTGTCAAGTCATGCCCAGAACAAACATATTGCACATCTCTGAGTTCATGCCTATTGCAGCCCGTCTGATGCTTTGAGTGATGGGAATGCTGGGTCATGCAGAGAACATACAAATCACACAAGTTCCGATTATATCGTGAATGCGCTTTGAGAAAGAAGATGTATTGCATGTCAAATTGGTGGCGTACTCAACCGACGAATCACTGGTATGTCCAATTGTGTATCTGAGAAATGCTTCAAGTCAAGGAACCACTCTGTTTTGACTTGTCAGCTTGCCCAGCGCAAGCAAAATCGCATCGCAGCGTTCGGAATAATAGAACATGTCCAAAAACTGCAATGTGGTAGATAGGACGAAATCACTCACACAAGACCAAAACATTCCTACGAGACAAAAACTTTGATACGAGACGCAAGCATTTACATAAAACGAAAACACCGAAGATGTAAATAGAAAAGTTTATAAGCTCATGGGATGAAAACAATACAAGGAAATCGGGATGTGAGAAAAAGACGAGTAAAGGAAGTAAGAAGGCGATACGCAAACTAAGGATCCTGGCTCCTTCGTAGGTGTTGGGATGGCTACGATCCAGATCTGGTCGACCTGACCTTCTCAACCCAGACGTGCACATATATCTGCAGAATATAGTTTTTCCTTATGTTCGCAGGCGATGATAGTAGAGAGCAAGCCACCTACACTGGACTTGCTAAGCTTCGTTGGCTTTACAAACACATGCAAGATTAAACCAAATGGCGATCTTGATTTACAGCTATAGAAGTAGCAAAAGGAAATACAGATGACTGAGTCTCACCAGATTATGCACAGTTTCATCCACGGTCTTCATGCTCCTCCCTGCCCTGGCCCGTCCTCCATTCCCCTCCAAGCATCTATCCCCTCACGTAAAAGCCATACTCTTCTTGATCTCCGCAATCGCCAAGGCCGGATTCAAACCCTTTGGACACGTCCGCGAGCAGTTTAGAATGGTGTGGCACCGGTACAAACTCATGCTATTATTCAACGCATCCTTGCGCTGCGCCGTCCGCTCATCCCGACTATCGGCGATCCACCGATACGACTGCAGTAGCACGGCGGGACCAAGGTACTCCTCCGAGTTCCACCAGTAGCTGGGACACGAGGTGCTGCAGCAGGCGCACAGGATGCACTCGTACAGCCCGTCGAGCTTGCGCCGGTCGGCGGGAGATTGGCGGTTTTCGCGGCCGTCTGGGGGAGGCGAGTCGCGTTGGAGGTAGGGCTTGATGGACTTGTATTGCTTGTAGAATTGGGTGAGGTCGGGCACAAGGTCTTTGACGACGTAGGTGTGAGGGAGCGGGTAGATGCGGGCTTGGTGGCTGGTGTCGGTGGGAATGCGGCCTACGAGGTGGAACAAGTCAGTTCGCAGATTTGAGTATGTTGCAATGAGGGGCATGAGACGTACAGAGGCAGGCGAGAGTGTTGACGCCATCAATGTTCATGGCGCAGCTTCCGCAAATACCCTCTCTGCAACTCCGCCGGAATGTTAATGTAGGATCGAGCTCATTTTTAATTCGAATCAGGGCATCCAACATCATTGGACCTGTCTTGTTGAGATCCAGTTGGTAAGTTTGCATCCGAGGCTTCGATGTTGGCTCGTCTGGATTCCAGCGGTAGATTTGAAAGGTTTTGATTTTTGCCTCCTTATCGTTGGCAGGTTCTTTGACAGTTGAGGTTTGAGATTCTGGAATTGGTGATCGACCAGGTGGAGCAGGCTCTACTGAAGCCATTGTGCGCCTCCATATCGGTGAAACTTTAGATGCTAATAGAGTATTAGTGGGGTGAAAGAAGAAATGGCATGGCTTTGAGCAGGCATACCTGTGAATGGCCGGAAGAGTCGGGCAGGCGTTGTGCGAAGAGCCGTCATATTTTTCCTCGAAGTTGTGAATGCCAAGTTCGTAGTTAGGACGGATTGGAGTGGAGATTTGAGAGCAATGAACATGTAGCGTTTGGAGGCAAAAGATGTAATGAGGATATGCGGCAATAGTCTTCTCGCTTAGCCGTAATCCAGACCGAGGGATTCCGGTAGCCAATCACGGTCTGTTTGATGACAACAACTGTTTGAAGATCGGAAGTCCGAATCTCGGCAACTATTCGACAGTGTTCAGAAAACAGCAATGGCATGAAGCATTTCTTCTCCAGATTTCCCAGACTGGTTTCAATGCCACCACGGGTCTATCTCTTCCTTGATTGGGACGGCACGTTGACCCGGCAAGATACTACTCGATTGATCGGCCTCGCTGGGTCTAACCACCAAAAACAAATATCAAGAGATGTGCAGGCTATCAAAGGGCATGAATTCCAAGATCCGTGGGACAGACTATTTCAGGCGTACACGGACGAATACAGTCACCACCAAAAAGTTTACAAGCCTGAGGCATCTCAAAGAACGTCCATTGCTGAAGAGCAAGAATGGCTTGAGAGCCTCTCGGTAATTGAAAATAATAGCATTAGACGGGTGGAAGAATCCGGTATCTTTAAAGGCGTCACTACATCCCAATTGCGTGATGCTGGTGAGGAGGCGATAGAAAATGATTCTGCTCAGCTTCGAGACGGCTGGGACAGTCTTCTAGTTGCTGATGTTGAATATCTAGTGGCCGACAGAAATCCCGGAAAGAGACGACTCGCTGAGCCTGCTGTTGAACTTTGCACAAATGTAATATCTGTCAGTTGGAGCACCGATTTCATCAAGGGTGCTCTTAAGTGTGCATCCAAGCAAGCGACTTCTGGCTGTGATCCCTGGTTCCTACAACGTGGAATTGCACGATTGGGCATTCATGCTAACGATATCGATGGCGTTGACCGTGCTGAAGGAAGCACAGGGTTAATGCACAATACTTGGCAGCCATATATTCGGACAAGCAGGGACAAATTGCTGAGAATGAGAGAAATTCTGATTGAAAGCGAAGATGATTACTCGCCTCCACCCTACGCTATTTACGTGGGAGACTCTACGAACGATCTCGAATGCCTGCTTGCTGCAAATCTTGGGATTTGTATTCGGGACAATCCGATGGGCAATACGCAAAAGGGTCTTGCAGATACATTAACGCGTCTAGGCGTGGGGACAAAACATGTCACAGAGATGACAAAGCTTGGGGATGGAGAAGACAATATGCAGCAAGACATGTTTTGGGCTCGCGATCTTGGCGAGGTCGCTAGACTGTTAACATATGTTCTCGGACAATTCTAGTAACTGCTGTATGCATTAGTCATGTTATGATTCTTATCTTCATGGATTGTATTTTCCCAATACTCTTGCGGATTAGAATCTGCGCATATTCACCTTCAGAAAAGTCTAGCTACAACTGTTTACGGCGACTGATAGTCAGCATGCTGGTTTGAGTAACCGCATTGCTTACGTTTACTTGCGCCGATTTGCACCACTTAGCGTCAACGCGATGCAAAGCCCTGTTCGCTAAGCGCAGGTTCTCGCGAAGCCCGGTGGGGGTGATCTCTAAAGGCAGGACTTGGAGACGATGCTTGATATTTAAGGAATGTGTTACTGAAGAATTTTCGTATCACTTCCTCACATGTAAAGAAACGGCTCATGATAGTTGTTCCTGATTGAGTCCAACTGCAATTGCACATACGGTCTCCTTTTTGATATAGTTCGAATCGAACATCCGTTCGCATACTAGTACCTTTCTCTAGCAGCAGATCTACCTGTTGTGGCACCATGTCGCCAATCGCGCTCACCGAAGAAAATCAGGCCAATGGCACTACCAAAGGTACTAAGCGACAACGAATTTCAGAAGATCAATTAGACACGGAATCCCGCTTTTATGCCTCGTCCTCTCAACAAGCTACTAGCCTCGAAGCTTCCCATGCTGCTCACAACTACCACCCTCTCCCCATCGTTTTCGCCCGCGCTTCCGGGTGCACAGTATGGGATCCCGAAGGTCGTTCTTATCTAGATTTCCTCTCCGCCTACAGCGCCGTTAATCAGGGTCACTGTCACCCTGAGCTCGTCAAGGTTCTGACAGAACAGGCGTCGCGATTGACGCTGAGCAGTCGCGCATTCTACAATGATGTGTTTCCACGTTTTGCCGAGTTCGTGACCAGGTATTTTGGGTTCGAGATGGTCCTACCTATGAACACGGGTGCGGAGGCAGTGGAGACGGCGGTAAAGGTAGCGAGGAAATGGGGTTACAAGGAGAAGGGAATTCCACAAGGCGAGGCAATGGTTTTTAGTGTAAAGGAGAATTTCCATGGCAGAACGGTGAGGAACGGAGTGGAAGTTAAAGGGATGGGAATCAAAGCTGACGACAGGCTCACAGTTTGCGGCGATTACAATGTCAACTGATCCGGAATCGAGGGATAACTACGGTCCCTACCTTCCAAATTTAGGCAGTGTCTGTCCAGCAACGAAGCAGGTGCTTCATTACAATAATGTAGAAGATGTACGAAAAGCATTCGAGGTACACGGTACGAAGACAGCGGCCATAATTATTGAACCCATACAAGGCGAAGCTGGCATCGTTGTTCCTGATGATGATTACCTTCGTCAGGTCAAAACACTCTGTGAGCAACACCGTGTACTCCTAATCTGTGATGAGATTCAAACTGGCATTGCTCGAACTGGAAAACTCCTTTGCCACGAATGGAGTGGTATCAAGCCGGATCTCGTCTGCTTGGGCAAAGCCATCTCTGGTGGCATGTATCCTGTATCCTGTGTTCTAGGTTCAAAAGAAATCATGCTTACGATTGAGCCTGGTACGCATGGTTCAACATATGGCGGTAATCCGCTGGGTTCTGCAGTAGCCATCCGCGCCCTGGAGCTTGTGAAAGAGGAAAACATGGTCGCGAATGCAGAACGGCTGGGTCAGCTTTTCCGCCAAGGTCTGCTCGACCTCAAGAATCCTATGATCAAGCTTGTACGCGGAAAGGGATTACTCAATGCCATGGTCATCGACGAATCCCTAACGAATGGCCACAGCGCATGGGATCTGTGTATGTTGATGAAGGAGAAGGGGCTATTGGTAGGACGCGCGCTGAAGATTGCTCACGTAAAAGAAAGTCTGACTGATACTAATGGCGGAAAACAGGCGAAACCAACACATCAGAATATTATTCGATTGGCACCACCACTGGTGATTACAGAAGCGCAAATCAGCCAAGCGCTGGACATTATTAGGGAGGCGATGGAGGAGCTGCCCACTCTAACGGGAAAGAAGGAGGAACAGGTTCTTCCACCTGGGGAGAAGAACGTGCATATTGGAGTGGATAATTGAGTACGCCGGTGTAAATCTCTGCTATAAGACTGAACATGAAACGGGGCGTTTCAGTGGCAAGGAATGATCTCTGTGAACACATTGTTACATCACCAGCTATGGAATTGCATGCCAATGAATCTCCGTCCCTACCTAAGCACCGACCTATTGGTTAAAATCCGTAAAATCCGAGTGCATTTACCTTACTGCCGAGTGCCTCCACCAATCCCTGCATGACAAAGCGTCAGTGAGAAGGTAATCCCGCTTTGACCGACACGGCTCGTTTGCTTCGATAACTTTACGATTTTGCACCCTTCGAAAGGTTTCTTAGATCATGGTTTTGCATAACCGCATTGAACATGAATTGGAATGCGGTGTCTGTAGTTTTCGTGTGATGTAAAATCAAAAGAGATGGACAATGGGGATTACCTCTAAATTGATGTTTTATCTTATATGGGCAGGTGCCTAGGAGGCTTTTCTTAGCAAAGATAAGATATAAATACATGCTTGTATAGGTTGACTCGGCGGAACGATCCATAGAGGATTTACACGCATCCTCTTAATTCGGTTCGGTTCGGTTTACCATCCAGATTACACTGAGAATTCCGTTTTTCGAATCGTGTTGAAGACGATTGATTCGGATGAAGCATAATACCGGAACGACACTTGACCGGTCCTGATCAGGCGGACCACAACGATGGTTCCACATACTCAATCCAACGTACAACATCCAAGATTTGGTGTCGTAATGGAATAGTGGCGGGCGTTGGACTCCTCGGCTCGTCAGGCTTCTGCCTAGAACAGAATAGAAATGGGTTCGGGAACGGATGAATTACCCACTAACATGGGTCAGGTGGACGGGCGCAGTATGTCTCTCTGCCCTAGGCAACATCCACAAGAAGGATCGACGAGTAAGCAGGCATCGGTCGAGGTGAAATGAAGATTCGGTGAGGTTAGAACAAGCATCGCGACAAGCCGGATCCATGGTCTACCCAATGCAGACCCCACTTTCTTAGTGCACTTCAAGCGCACAACGCAGACCGTCTACCTCGTGTCCCGGCAAAGACGGGTATCTCCCGAAGACCAGCCTTGTTCTGGGTTGTTTTAAAAGCATATCAAGAGAGAATATTATGCATATGTTCACTGATATGCTGCAAGAGATGTTGATGATATGACTCTTCCGAGTAAGTGTTGCGAGGTCAGTTTAAAGATGCGGCCGCAGATACCGGTCTGGGAAGCGGTCGAAAGCAAGGATACTTCCGTAAGAGGTACGGCATGATGCCTCTACTCCGTACCTCGAACGGACCGACGGCGGCGATCCCATGCATCCACGATCCCATTCCTCAACGTCCAAAGGCTTGACCAATAATTGGAGCTAGTATGCACCGCTTTTTGTGCTGCACTTACTCGAAAAGGAAATGACGGCAATCGGAGCAAGAAGCTCCGATTTTGCCTGCATAGTGGATGATGCATGCCGCCTTGAAGCGACACGGTCGAATGAATGCTGGAAAGAATGTTTAGTCCCGACGGATGTTTTCAACATGTCTTCACCACTCTTTGCCGTCCCTCTCTTTACCTTTCTTTGCCTTTCCGTTCGTGATCTCTGCAGACTGAAATGTCTGCGCCAGGCGAGGAAAAAGTATGGCAAGCTAACGACCAGATTGCCGCGGCTAATAGCACAATTCATACGGAGCCAGTCGCCACGGAGCCGTTGCAGAGAGTCGGAACGGAGAAAGAGCTGAATGTGGAGACGCAGATCGACCTTGATTCAGGAGACTCAGAGAAACATGTGCGTGCGAATACCATCTCCCGGACAGATTCCGTCGTATCAGAGACCAGTGGAGATGATTCGGACGCAAAAAGCGAGAAGAAGGAGCCGGAAAAAAGGAGTTGGGGGGAGATATTGAATCCTTTGAAGAGCAAGCACAAGCCCCCAGTACCATCAGAGAGGCAGCCGTCAAGGGAATATGGTGCCAACATTTTCAGTATAATAACTTTCCAATGGATAGCTCCTTTGATGAGGGTAAATGTTTTAATAGTCAAGTGGTGCCTCTAGGCTAATTGTCATCCTAGATTGGATACCAAAGACCTTTGGAACCCAACGATATATGGCTTGTCAATCCGAACCGCAGTGTCGACGTTCTTGCTGAGAGGCTTTCCGCATCTTTCGATAAGCGAGTAAAACGAGGCGACTCAAAGCCTTTGGTTGGAGCTCTATTCGAAACCTTCAAATTTGACTTCGTGTTAGGAGGTGCTTGCCAGCTCACGTCAAGCATAATTCAGGTCATTTCACCATTTACATTGAAATTCCTGATTACCTTTGCCACAGACGCATGGAATGCACAGCATAGCGGAAAGCCACAGCCACATCTCGGTCGAGGTCTTGGATTGGTATTTGCAATATGGATCATGCAAATAATACAAAGCACCTGCACTAATCAGTTCATCTATCGAGGTATGATGAATGGTGGACAAGCACGATCGGTGATGATAGCTATAATATTTGACAAGGCAATGAGGCTTTCTGGACGAGCAAAGGCAGGAGGTAAAGCTCTGGAGGGGTTGCCGAAAGACATTGAACCTGGAAGTAAAGAGGAAAGGAAATGGTATAAGAAGATGCTCGGAAGAGACTCGAAGAAAAAGAACGGGCAACCTGACATTGCAAAAGGCGTGTCTGGAGATGGACGAGGTTGGGGCAATGGCAGAATAATCAATCTAATGTCTACGGATACGTATCGTATCGACCAGGCTTCAGGCATGTTCCATATGATTTGGACTTCACCCGTTGCCATTTGCCTCACGCTGGCCTTACTCCTCGTGAATTTGACATACAGTGCGCTTTCTGGATTTGGTCTCTTGGTCCTTTCGATGCCTCTTCTCGCTCGGACGATCCGCAGTTTGTTTCGACGCCGCATGCGTATCAACAAAGTGACGGACCAACGAGTCAGCTTGACGCAAGAGATTCTACAGGCCGTGCGATTCGTCAAGTATTTTGGATGGGAAACAAGCTTTTTGGACCGAATCAAAAAAATCCGAGATCGGGAAATTCGATCTATCCAGATTTTGCTTGCTATGAGAAACGGGATCAACGCAGTGTCCATGTCCATGCCAATTTTCGCGTCTATGTTGTCATTCATTACGTTTTCCCTATCGCAACACGCTTTGAATCCTGCGCCGATTTTCTCGTCGCTTGCGCTTTTCAATTCGCTTCGTTTACCACTGAACTTACTCCCACTGGTGATTGGTCAAGTCATTGATGCGATGTCATCCATCCAGCGAATTCAGGAATTCCTCCTTGCTGAAGAAGCAGATGATCATATCGAGTGGGACAAGGGGAATGCGAACGCCATCGTCGTTAAGAATGCAGACTTCACTTGGGAACGAACTCCGACTCAGGATCCTGATAAAGTACCCGGCAAAGGCCCAAGGGGCAAGAAAGAACTCAAGGCTGCAGACAAGGCCGCAAAAGAAGCGGAAAAGAAGGCCAGAAGAGAATCAAAGCTTTCTGCAAAGCGGAACAGTGCTGGAACAGTTAATGTGAATGGTGCCGACAGTACTGATACTTTGACTGAGGAGCAACAGGAACCATTTTCGATGAAAAGTATTGACTTTGCCATTGGTCGGAAAGAGTTGGTGGCTGTCATCGGCTCGGTTGGCTCAGGAAAGAGTTCGCTTTTGGCTGCTCTGGCTGGCGACATGAGGAAAACAGCTGGCGGCGTGGTCATGGGCGCAACGAGAGCTTTTTGTCCACAATATGCTTGGATCCAAAACACCACAGCCAAGGAAAACATCACTTTTGGCCAGGAATACAAGCAGGATTGGTACGAGCAGGTCGTTGAAGCTTGCGCACTGAGACCAGACTTTGAAATGCTTCCTAATGGTGATCTGACAGAGATTGGCGAACGTGGAATCACTGTCTCCGGAGGCCAAAAGCAGCGTCTCAATATTGCTCGCGCCATCTACTTCAACGCGGATATTGTCTTGATGGACGATCCACTGTCAGCAGTGGATGCTCATGTTGGCCGGCATATCATGGACCACGCTATCTGCGGATTGCTAAAGAACAAATGCAGAGTTCTCGCCACACATCAGCTGCACGTCTTGAACAGATGTGATAGAATCATCTGGATGCAGGATGGCCGTATCGAGACGGTTGGTACTTTTGATGATCTCATGGCAAATAACGAAGCCTTTCAGAAGCTCATGGCAACTACGGCTGTCGAAGAAGGGCAGAAGGAGGAAGAGGAGGTCAACGAGGACGAGATTGAGGAAGAAAAGAAGGACGCGAAAAAGAAGAAAGGCGGGAAGAAGCCTGCCGCTGCTTTGATGCAGGCAGAAGAAAGAGCTGTCAAGAGCGTTGGTTGGGGCGTGTATGCAGCTTATATTCGCGCTTCCGGTTCTATTCTCGTCTTTCCCCTTGTTTTTGGGCTTCTCATCCTGTCGCAAGGTGCAAACATCAGTACAAGTTTGTGGCTGTCGTATTGGACCAGCAACAAATTTCACTACTCCACAGGCACTTATGTAAGTGTCATGCTCCTGCCCTAATTATGGTTGACTAACCGTGTTACAGATCGGTGTCTATGCTGGTCTTGGTGCGTCTCAAGCCCTGATGATGTTTCTCTTTTCTGTATCTCTCTCGGTCTTCGGAACCCATGCGTCCAAAGTCATGCTTCAACAAGCCATCTACCGCGTACTGCGCGCTCCGATGTCTTTCTTTGATACCACTCCTCTAGGACGCATAACGAATCGCTTTTCCAAGGATATTGATGTTATGGACAACACCCTTACTGATTCAATGCGCATGTATTTCCTCACCATGGCAATGATCGTAAGTGTGTTTGCACTTATCATTGCTTACTTTTACTACTTTGCAGTTGCATTGGGCCCACTGTTGATTTTGTTCTTGTTCTCGGCAAGCTATTACCGTTCCAGTGCACGCGAAATGAAGAGACATGAAGCGGTGCTCCGTTCACATGTGTTTGCGCGTTTCAGTGAAGCGGTCTTTGGCACTGCGACTGTCCGCGCATATGGTGTTCAGGCTCAGTTTTCGCGGTCTGTGCGAAAAGCAGTCGACGAAATGGACGGCGCATATTTCCTTACGTTTGCTAATCAACGATGGCTCAGCGTCCGTCTGGATGCTATTGGCAATCTCCTGGTCTTCACAGTGGGCATTTTGGTCGTGACCTCCCGATTTCAGGTCAATCCATCGATTGGTGGATTGGTATTATCTTACATCCTATCCATTGTGCAGATGATACAATTCACTGTGCGGCAGCTATCCGAAATGGAGAACAACATGAACTCGACAGAACGTATTCACTATTATGGCACTCAACTCGAGGAAGAAGCGCCGCTCAAATTGGCAGATGTCCGAGACACATGGCCAGAAAAGGGCGAGATCGTGTTTGAGAATGTTCAAATGCGCTATCGTGCCGGTCTTCCCCTTGTCCTCCAAGGTCTGGATATGCATGTAAAATCTGGCGAACGCATAGGCATCGTCGGTCGCACTGGCGCAGGCAAATCTAGTATCATGAGTACACTCTTCCGGCTCGTCGAGCTAAGTGGAGGTAGTATTACCATTGACGGCGTTGACATCGCCAAAGTTGGTCTCCATGACTTGCGGACCCGTCTAGCTATCATTCCCCAAGACCCGACTCTCTTCCGAGGAACAATCAGAAGCAACCTCGATCCATTCAACGAACATACAGATCTGGAGTTGTGGAGTGCGTTACGCCAAGCCGATCTTGTGAGCGAGAATGCAAATATGAATGATCGAAATCCGCAAGGCAGGATCCATCTTGACGGCATTGTCGAGGAAGAGGGTCTCAATTTCTCGCTCGGCCAGCGCCAGCTCATGGCCCTTGCGCGTGCACTCGTCCGTGGGTCGCAAATCATTGTGTGTGACGAGGCGACATCCTCGGTCGATATGGAAACCGATCAGAAGATCCAGAACACAATTGTCCAGGGATTTAAGGGCAAGACGCTGTTATGTATTGCGCATCGCCTGAAAACCATCATTGGATACGATCGCATTTGTGTGATGGATGCTGGTCGAATTGCAGAATTAGATGCGCCGATCAAACTGTGGGAACAAGGCGGGATCTTTAGAAGTATGTGCGAACGAAGTGGAATTCGAAGGGAGGACTTTAGGGATGTGCGCGAATTTGATGAAACGGATGATAATCATCAGGCAAACTTCGACCAAGCAATTGGCGAGAAAGAGCTGGAAAAGGAAGTCGGGAAGGAAGCGTACTGAGCATAGCATGTTATAGATTCATGTTGTGCATATACCCGATAGACATGATGAGAAACGAATTCTGTAAATTTGCATTCACTATGAATACAATATGTTTGGGAGTATAATTCTATATTTACAGTGGGACTCCATCTCATCCTTCGTTTGATACATGGCTCGCTCTCTTAATTCTTGTGATAATTCCCATCATCTTTCTTCACATTCGGCCAAAAAGGACTCCTACGCTGCAACACTACGCTCCAATCCACGTTGTCCCACCACCTCTCCAAATACTCCCGCTTACCCGCCACCCCATACAAGCCCACCCACACATGCTCCCACGTATTCACACACAGCACCGGATGTACATGCAGTCCTCCCGGCCGCTTATTGTCGAGCGTATGATCCCCAAAAGCACCAGCACCATTCTGTACCTCGTTCTGCCGCCGGACATGCTCGCTCGTGAAGCCACCCACGGCGCCCACATTCTGCGTATTCAGATCCACCGACTGCAGACGCGTGTGCGCCTGAGGGTACGGCGAGCCGGCAAGGTACGTGGCGAGGATGCCGTACTCGTCGTGTCCCCTCTGCACCAGCCACACGAAGCCCGGCCCGAACATGGCCTGCGCGGTCGCGAGCAGCTCGTCGCGCAGCGTGGCGACCGAGCCGAAGGAGTCGATGAGCGGGCCTTCCAGCTCGGAGGGGATCTTGGTGGGCTCGGAGGAGCGGGCGTTAGAGTTAGGGCCGGCGAGGGACTGGAAGAAGAAGTGGTTGTTGTGGGCCATGCTGGCGTAGTTGAAGAGGGCGGCTTGGAGCGGGTCGCGTGCGTGGCGGATAAGGAGGGTTTTCATTTCTTGGAAGTCTTCGCTCGTGCCTAGGGGGAATGATTAGTGTGGGGATTGGGGATGTGGTGGGCCGGGGATGGGTTTTGCTCTTACCGACGGTGAGGTCATTCACTTTTTGATTCAAGAGGGCTTGGTAGTCGAGCCATGCTGTCTTGTAAGAATAGGCATCGAGAAGAGTTCCAACGCCGTGCTCGCGGAAGTGGTCGTGATCTTTTAGACCAGGAATCGTGTGGAGTTTGCGAACGAAAGATGGACGTATTATTCGTGGCCGTCTTTTCTGGAGGCCTCATGTGTCAGTAGTTGGGAGACAAGAGCATGTTTGAAGAGTTGGCCGATCGTACCCATGATTGTGTGGCAAGTCGTAAGCAGCTAGAGGGATGGAAGGGCTGCTTCGACAGCATTGCGGTGAAGGAGAGCAAGTGTCGTGTTTCGGAGCAATATTTCTTGAAGCGCTGTAGCTCGAATGGGGCTTAGTGTGGCAGGTCGTCGGGCGGCTTCTTTGCTCCTCGTCCACTGGATGCGACACTCCAACCGCCTTTGACACTGCAAATCTCCACCCGGTAAACTATCCTGCTTTTCGTGCTGCCAGCGCTGGAAGTGCTCGTGGCCAAGCATCTCCAGTAGTCACCTGCGCGTGACACCGACAATGCCATTGTCAAGCGCCATTGTCCACTCAGTCAGCGCCTGGGGGCGTGTTCTTAGAACAAAGCAGATCGCGTCGATCTTGGTAAGGAAACAATCGCCCATATCTTCAATAGTCATTCGATCTGTCGGTCAGGCCTCTGAGGCCGAACGCGCGCGTTAAAAACAAGGTGTCTTCTCTCCATCTCTCGTGTTTCTTTCTCAGTCACAGCTTTGACCTTCTTTTCTTGAGTGCGAGACACTGTTGATAATCATTTCCCTGGCCTTTTTGCGTGTTAGCAGGCTACGTTGCAATATCTCTATCCACCAGCACACCACATCCCTACGGACCAACGCACCTCTGACTTCATAGTCTTGGGGCTGCAACACTGCTATTATCTGCCCTTCATGTCGCATTATTCCCAAATGTCCAAACTTGCCACCATCTGTGCGATCTCCACCACAGTCCCTTCCTCATTCGCACTTACCATCGCCCTTGATGCGGCCTCTACTCTTGGAATGTTTACCCGTGACAATAGCAATTCAAATACCTGTGGTGGGAGCACCAATCTATCGCCCTGTGGGGGCGCATTACCTTCTGACTTTTGCTGCCCATCTGCACAAACCTGCCTACCGTTGAACAACAACACTGCAGCCATTTGTTGTCCAAACGGCCAAACCTGCAATGTCATTGAGCCCGTGAGCTGCGACACAACTCTGCAGAATGCCACCCTTCATCCAGCCTCCGCTCTTCACTCCACCAATCTAACCTCTCAGTTACCTTCTTGCGGATCCAATCAGTGCTGCCCGCTGGGCTACAACTGCCAAGACAACGGCTGCTGGATGAACAAGGAGAACGCAAATCCCTCTTCCACTTCCGCCGCGCCACCACCTTCAGCTTCTTACACTGGTTCAGTAGCCCACCCATCAGGCACATCCGCAGCAGGTGACGCTTCCTCATCTCCCGCTCCATCGTCAACCGAAAGGAGCATCTCTCCAGGAGGCGCCGCTGCCGCAGCTTTCTTTCCTGCCCTCTTCCTCGGTATCGCCCTCGCCTTTCTCGGCCTATTCCTCTACCGCAAACGGCGCGAAAAGCTCGCTGGCCAACCCAGACAATTGCGCCACTCCGACGACCTCTCCCAAACTGCTCGCAATGTCTCCGACCCCATCTACGACCCGCGCTTCGGCAACCGCACCGATTTCCTCGCCTCCGCCCACTCCGCCAGCGACTATGCCACCGAGATGACCACTGCCAATCCCTACTCCAACGCCAGCGCCTCTCAACTTCCCTCGGGCGCTCGTTCTGATTTCTCCTTCGACCCTTCCCCACCCCCTAAGACACCAGGCACCTCCACCTCCGACCGTGTGCGCTCCATCTTCGCCCGCTACTCCCCACGCATCAGCAGCCCGCTCAGCCCGCCCAGCGCCTACACACGCGCACCACCTCCATCGGGCCCGGCAATGACCCAGCAGCAGCAGCGTCACGCGTCTGGCGAGACCATCGACGTGCTGATGCCCCCACAGCCCAGTTACGGGAACAGCGGCGAAGCAGGCGGTGGTGCAGGAGGCTATCATCTGGCGCCACCACCCGCGCGGAGGGGCGAGACGAGTCGAAATACCACGTTCGAGAGCATGATGGAGCAGGCGGGTCTGAAGCGGAGCGATTTGACGGGGAGTGAGAGTGAGCCGAGCAGTGGTGGGAGCAATGGGTCGGCGCGGGCGCCGGCTGGGAGTCCGAGTCGGAGGTACTTATGATAACAATGAGATCACGGCAAAGAAATTTGGAGGTAGCGCACATGCCATTTACGGGCTTTCAGGGCGTTGAATTGGTGGACTGGAAATGATTCCCCAGGCGGATCTTTTTGTATTGAATTTTGTGCATAGCACCCCTGTGGAAAACAAATGCATTGCAGGCGAGGATGTTTTGAATATAGCAATGATATCTCGCAATATCTATCTCAGTCATGATTTTATCTATACATTATCTCTTTGCCTTCCCTGTGACTAATCTAATCTCATGCACTTGGGAGCCCTTCCCTCTTGCCCCATCTCCCTTGATAGCCTTCACTCCACCCCAAACCATCAATACCAACTACCTCAACAGCCCCCTCACCCGCCCCTCAAAAGCGCTCACCAACGTCTCCGCTACCTTTGGCGCCACCGTCCCACTCAACCCGGTGTACACAGGGTTCGCAAATGCATACTCGATCACCAAGTGCACTTCTGTCTGCTGCCGCGCAGGATGCGTCGTCGCCTGTTCTGGGCTTGGCGGCGTCTCGGGCGACGGCATCGCGCCCGGAGTGTAAGACGGGAGCGGTGGCGGTTGGTAAGGGTATGGGTGGAGGGTCCAGCGGGTGCGGAGGTGTGTGAGGAGGGAGTTCGACGAGGGTGGTGGGTCAGAGGAAGAAGAAGAAGTCGGGGGAGAGGAGGGGGAAGAGGAGAGGTGATGCTGGATTTCCTCGTCAGGGAGGGAAGTGGACGTGGGTCCGCTTACGGCTTCGACGATGCGGCCCGGAACGCAGTACACGCGGGAGGTAAAGGATTCGCGGAGGTTTTGCCAGCCAATGGTGAGGGTGGCTTCGGAGGGCCATTGAGTAGTTTGGGATGGCTCTTTGCTGGCATCGTTGTGGTCTTTCTTATTTTCAGCGGTATTTTTATTACTGGAAGGGGGTATGGGAGTAGGTTGGGACCATTTTGTGACGGTAGAGGAGAGGCAGTAGGGGAGGAAGGTCGAGTATTGGCCTACGTCGGCGATGATGGTGTAGAGCAGATCGTGTGGGTAGGGGAGTGTGCGGGAGGCAGTGAGGGTTTGGATGCTAGGTTTCAGTGGATTCCCGATGAAGCTCCGGCGTTGATGTGAGGATATTGGACATCTTTTTGAATATCTTTGCGCTTTTGTGCGAGTATTAGGGCCTTGGAAAAGAGGCCGAATGAGTCGCGTGCCGTTGTTCATGGTTATGATGTGGTACACCAGTTGTTCAATTGGTGATTTATTGATCTATCTATTGATTAGACGGATTACAAGAAAAGCTGCCATGAAGTTGAGGGAAGGAATGTTCCGAGGTTCGCCAGGAACCCGGATGGAAATCATTTCAAAGTCGTCATCAAAGAAAGATTCCAACCTAAGGGAAATTGCAGGGTCCGTCTTCCGTCACCACTGTACCTTCTAATCTCTCTCCCAAAGCTCTACTTATGTACGTTAGCAATTCACCATCTTTATTCATCATATGTACATTGTGGCACAAGCTACGGACCGAAGCAAGGCTAAAGTGAGTATCCATGCAAATGTTGCCCAGTATCATATCTGTTGTTGATACACATTTGCCTTTCAGATTTCCACAATGGGTCCACTATATACCTTCTTAGCCCAAACAATATAATAAAAGATGCTAAACAGGATTACAGTTCCTGTGACTAGGACGCTGTAATTCATATTCGCTGGTCCGACCGGCGTTGAGGATGGAAAAAAGCTGAAAATCAATATCAAGACCAAATACATGCAGGCAAAAGCATTATTCATGATGCCCAAAACACCAGGAATTCTCCATGGCCCCCAAACGATTCTAGATCCCGATACGTTTACGGTCGCTCTGTCATGACTGCTATCGCTGTTGTAAACTTCTTGGATGCCATGGGTACAGCGGCGATAGAGAAGTAGACCGGCCACGATGAGATATGACAGGAATAGACCTGAAACACAAAGTGAAATGATGTTCTGAAAGGCCGCAGTGGAGCCGATATTGATGATTGCGAGAAGGCAGGCAATCGCCGTTGTCACGAGAACGGAATACACGGGAACAGAAGTCCGGTGTTCAACCTGCATAAATCGTAAAATTTCAGCATTGCATAGACGAATTTGCGTTTGCGGGCGCAATAAGAGGAAACGGGACACGTACTCGCGATAGCACTTTCCACCCTGGAAGACCGCGGTCTCGCGAAAACGCCCAAATCATACGCGATGACGAGGCTAAAAGACCGACTGTGGCGCAAAGAGCTAGCACAAAGACTAGACTTACCAGCACAGCAGTCCCGCTAGTGGTGTGGGTTGCTTGCAGGATTATCTCCATGAATGGATATCCTGTTGGCGAAGACAAAGCCGCGTTGAGATCTCCAATGCAAAATAGCGTCGCAATGAGCATGCTAAATCCCATGATTCCATTGATCAGGATGCTTAGAACAATCGATCGTGGAACCACCAAAGATGCGTTCTGAATTTCCTCAGACATCTATTCAAACAGTCAGTCCAATGCTTTTAAACGAAAATAGACGTGTTTACATGGATGGCCCCATCGGCACCTTGAGACATGAATTAGCTGCTTTCCTCTGAAGACATCGGACGAGGTTGAACCTTACCGACGAAAGCAAACACGTTTCCCAAAAGCCCCACAAAGAAGGATAAGCCCTGGGTTTCCCAACCACCCTCGTTGAGGAAGGTTTTGAATACATCCTTTGCTGTGTCATGTGGACCCAGTATTGTCAAAGGGATCAATATGGCGAAGAAGCCCAAAATATGAAGAACTAAGATAGCACCTTCAAATTTGGGTAGAAGGCTGATCAAAACAGTATTGATAAGAACACAAAATATGACAACTGCCCAGCAGATCAACGTTCCTTGCCATGAATGAGGCTGGTATGATGGATTCGTGAGCACAATAAGACCCTGCAGCAGAGTACCCGTCAGAAAAGCGCCGGACGCTACTGCTGCCTGCCAGCCAGCAACAGTGAGCCAACCTGTGGAAGTTAACAAGATGAATTTGGTACTCGTTACGAGAATATGACTTACCGGTAATGTAACTGATGAAGTTTTGGGCTCTTGCCGGTGCAAGCATCGACACCCAGTGGTATTGTCCGCCCGATGTCGGAGCCCTCATCTAAGTGTCAGGAGACATCTCTACGATGTGAATGGAAAGTCCTACATGGATGCAAGTTCCGCAAGCGTTGCAAATACAGAAAGAGTGCCAGCCCAGACCACTATGAATCCATAGATGATGCCAGCTGGACCACCACTACATCGAGCCTTGGATAAGTATACATTCCTCAGGACAGACCGAGCTTTCCTGGGAGACTCACTTTTCGAATCCGGATATAAACAAGCTTGCGCCAAATAAGCTTCATAAACATTCTTCTATCGGATGCATGTATGACTTACATCAAAGCTCCTTCCCAAGTGATGAGGACAGTGCAACTAAATCCCAAGATTGACATGAATCCAAAATTACGCTATGAGGAGGTCGTGCTATCAGCTAAGTTTGGTCTTTCTTTCAAGGCAGATGACCTACTTTGAGCACTGCTCTTTTTCCCAGTCTGGCCAGATCGTTTCCATCGCGAGAATTTCCTTTTTTCCTCTCCTGAAAAGATGAAATAGCTGCCGGGCGAAGATCATTCAACTCATTCCCATACGGGTCCATAGCGATTGAAGCAAGGTTCGAGACGAAACTATTCAGCATAAATAATGACCAGGTCAAAGAAAGGAATGTGTCAAAGGAAATACAAACAAAATGAGGGAGCTTTACAAATTATTCGGGTATTCGGGGAGTACACTTGGATCATGGTGCGGCATTACGCACTTGCCTTTTCCCTGTACAACGTCTGGCTTGCATCTCCATGCAGCGCTGCTAGCGAACTTTACATTTCATCCGTGGACGCTAACTATATATATATATGAATGCTCCGCTATGTCTTTCCCCGGTTTGTTCCCTTTTTAGGCGCTCGTGCGTCAACTCAAAACACAGGCCCGAGACTGATCCTACGACATGGTCCGTTACCGATTCACATCGAAGTGTGTGGTTGAACGATTTAACCGCTTTACGGAAAGAATGTGACGTTCTCCTTGTTTAACAGTACCACGGGTTCCCTGTCCCTACACAAATATATGCTGACTAATTAATGCATCTATAGTTGCATAGAGCTTGAAGACTAACTACTCGGTTCCATATTAATGCTCCAACTTGTCGTTTTCTTGATTATCCCTGCTTGACTCGACTGACTCTGGGTATCCCACAGATGGCTATCAGAAAACCTGAAACCAGCCACATTGGTATGACTACTCACCGTTATTGGGGCTTTGATAGGGTTGAGTGGCCATGCTTGTCCACTGCCCGAGGATCTTGGTTCCTTTTTGGAATTTTTAGAAGACGTTTTCGAAGTTACCGCTGGACTGTAATTTGCGTAAGTGTACCTTTGGTGATTATCATGCCGTCGAATATCATCAGCGCGAAGAAGTCCCGACTCCAAACTGTCAAAGAAGGGCTTGAGATAGAGAAGGCAAGCTACAAATATACTGGCACATTGCACACTCTGATCGCAGATAGCCGATTTCCACAGGTTGTATACTGGATCCCGAGAGATTGCTTCCTTATTGTAGTACACAAACTGCAATATCACACAAGGAATCACCCTGTTAACATTAATGGGTATACACGGGAACAGAGAAATCGTACTAACAGCATCCGCGTTGAAAAGACAAAGATAACCACTGCACGCTTGCTTAGGGAGGTGTTGAGTTTCGCGGTAACAAATATCGGTAATCCTAGAAGCCCGCAATCGGTCGCGATGTTCATTATCCGAAAATAGAACCAAAACGTGGTCTTTATAACGTCAGCAATGCTCTGCCTGATAATTGAGAAATGAGTCTCACTCGGCTAAAGCATTTGCCTTGTATGTAATCCCAAGGATGAGGAAGGCTGCATTGGAATGCGGTTGCCACGACGGATGTGATAGCCCATGCAATGATCAACAATCCAAGCCCGATAGCTGCAAGTCGATGAGCTCTCTTTGGAGTCATATTTCGGATAAAGAGTGTCACGGATAGTTTTGCAAGGCACAAGCTTGCTATATACAGCATTTCCGCTGCATACTGAGCCTAGAGTTTTGACGATTATTACTCTAAAGACAACATCAGGGCTTTGGAATGTTTCACACCTTCTCAATCCGCACAATCTGTTCATTTTGAAGATTTGAAGATGGTTGACCAAGGCCATTAGCTGTCTGAATCGACACCGCCACAGATTCTGAGATGTAGCAAATCTACCACAAGTAAGAATTCATTCATCATTTTCCACAGGTACGAGGCCTACCAAGGATAAGAAGATTAAATGGTCATCGGTGTTTAAATTTCTTGTCACCAAAAGCTTCGTAGTCGTTCGCGCGGCAACAGAAAGAATCCCGACGGTGAGGAGAAACCAGTTCAGAATTTCTACAACAGGGGTTTTGTTCTCAGTTGTCACAAGCACCTGCTCCATGGCTCTCATTTGCGATGGTCGGGCTCATACTCGATCAACGCAGTGTTCAGATTGAAGGGGGAAATGAAAAATGCAAGAAAAGATAATTTTTAGCATCTGAGTTCTGCGAGGTCGAGTGATCTCTTAGGGATAGGCGGATCTAGTTTGTTCCGATGACTGATCTAGGCTTTCTCTGATATTGGATGGATCAGAGGCTTTGGGAGATTTACCAACGCTCTGGGAACGAACAATACAGCCGAAGTTCTCCAGCCACACGGCGTCGACCGTGGATCTTCAGAAACCAGCAAAACGTGCATACATTGACATGCCATTCCCGAGCCAACCATGAGAAATCGGCAAGAGTTCAAACCCTGCAGAAGGATGGCACAGTGCTGCACGGTTCATTAGGTTGCATCAGCACGTTGCCAGACGTTAAGATTGCGGTACGGCACGAAAAGTCCTGCTCGAGCGCTAGACGCAGAAGGTCATTGGAGTAGCCGGATTGGTCGAGAGTGATTCACTCTGCGGACTTCTCTGTTTCCATTACAGGCTGTGTAGGAGTTGTCCAGTTTCTAAGGGGAGGTACCGGTACACGCTTGCTAATCATATGCCGTATATCATTGATGCTCTCCGCCTCGCCGCTCATCCTTGAGGAAATTTGAAAGTAATGGGAGCTAGAAATTTACATGGGTCTGCAAAGCTAATTTTCTCCGTGTTCCAACAAATGCATAGAAGACGCATGGAGTAGCGTTACGCAAGAGGAGATGTATTATGTAGAGGTCCGCACCACCTTGTGCACGGTCCCACACAATGCACACTCATCTCATTCTCAACACCACGTATTCGAACGCGCGCAACTCAACCACCGTAATTAATTATGAGATGAGAATTAATTTAATTGATAACTTAGCTTCGCACGCGTAATTCTGACCGCTAAAATTAATTTTTGAAGCGTTGTGGTAGTTGTTGTTGTCGTCGCGGATGATCAGATCTAGAATTTGATTCCGCCTCATCTATGCCCTCCACATATCCACCCACATCCAAATCAGCCAAATTACCTGATTTGGCTGTTACAGCGTGCTTTCGTCCCTTTTTTTTTTGGTGTTGAGCCTCGCTACGAAGTTGTTTAGTAACTCCACGTTGTTCGGCAGCCTTCTGTTTCTGCTGAGCCTTCAACTCCTTCTGGAGCTGCCGATTCTATTCACGAATTCGAGCACGTTCAGCTTTGACTTCGGCTTCAATTTGCTTATTAGTCTGAGCCTGTTCCTTTTGAGCCACCAGCTGTTGTTTTCGCTGTTCCTCCTCCTCCTCCTTCTGCTGTATCAGCTCACGAGTTTGTTGTATTCTATCAGGACTCCAAAACACCGCTCCACCGTACTCATTTGGTAGTTTGAACTTCTTATTTCGGCGTTTTGCTCGTTGTTTCTGAATGTATAGTGTCTCTTTGAGATTCTGATTCTCTGCCTTTAGCAGGCTGTTCTCTGTTGTTGTTTGGAACACTATTACTTCGAATTTATCTACCTCCTTCTTAAATGTATCGCTCAGGTGTATTTCCAGTTCTTTACGAAGTTGTCGCCAACGTCTTGTGGAGATCTGAACAGAGGAGGCTTCTGAGGAGGAATGGTCCGAGTACTGTTGAGATCTCCTGGTGGAGACCTGATCTAGCACAATAGATGGATTATATGGCTGGAGACCTGTTTTTAGCCAGCCACTGGCGATGTTTGATGGCGTAAATGCCTGTTGATATGCCGGCCAAAATAACTGAAAAAAGTCAGCCTTCGTAAGAGCTATTAAACCTCCAGTAGTCTGTATCCAACGGTCCAATTCCTGACTATAATAAGTCGCCAAAAGGCTGAAGATACTCACGTCTAATGGCTGAAGCCGATACGTGGAGTGAGGTGGATAAACAGTTACGAATATTCGATTATCATGACAATAATCGAAGAACTTCATCGTTAGATGACTTCCATGGCCATCAATTATCAATAACCTCCATTTCAAACCGTTGCTAGTTTTTGATTTGGTGTTTTTATTGAATATTTGATCAAACCATATAAAGCCCACTTCGTCATTTGTCCATCCAGATGGAGACGATGTGAAGTTGCATTTGTGGACCGCTGTATCCACACTATGGATCCATACTTTCTGTATATTGTTCGCCGTAGAATCGAAAATAATTGATGGAGTTAACGCCGAGCCGTCCATACACACCGCTGCCAGTAAGGTGATCCAGGTGCGAGACGTATCTGTACCAGATCCTCGTAATAAACCTTGTTCCTGAGACGATTTGGTAAATATACGACGCTGCTTAGTGCCTGCACCGAGCGCGAAGCCTTTTTCGTCCATGTTGTATGTGTTGTGAGGAAGGATGCTGTATTGTTCGATTTTGGAACCTATCTACCAAATTATTAGCAGAAAAACAAACGATTTCAAAGGCTTATACTATTTCAAAATAAAGTTTTAGCTGTTTATAATTATCCGCCTTCTTTCGAGCGAGATCAAAGGTGGTGAGATACGCTGATTTTAATTCTGATTGGTTACGGCTCACGAAGCGATTTGTCCAGTTCCTTCCAATTTCCTTTTTACTGATATTCACTGCGAAATTACGAACCATTCGTGTGATAGGTGGAATACCACGGTTCGTAAACGTATTGATCCAGCTAATTAATGTGGCTTCCTATTGTGGAGAAAGTTTGGCTAAGCCATCTCGAGAGGCTTCAGTTCTGCTCCTGGTGATGCCTCTGTGACGGCGCGACAACGTCGAACGGTGGACTCCATGGATTTTAGCTAGCTGAGTGTAATTAGAATGCTCCTGCGCATCTGCTGCTTCAAGAGCTGCTTCAATTGAGCCCATATTGGTGGAGTTATTACGAGACGAAAACATTCGGCGAGGCGGAAATCAAGCGTGCATTGTGTGGGACCGTGCACAAGGTGGTGCACACTCGTAATCCTTTAGCTATGACCACCTGCACGAGAACCACAAACCACCTTTGTTAGGCTTCGCGACACATTTGTGACCTCAACCTGTCTGGAACCCAAAGTCTGCTCGGCCATGGGGAAGGAGAAAACTGCATTTCATCATCACAAGTCGGCTTCAACATAAGCAGGTTCCTGAGCATATGCAGTCTGTATACCGAATGCGGCGAGTCTTCTTCAGGCTGAGATCACCATGGCTCCCCAAAGTTTCGGAGATGCCGATTACCCCCTCCCTTAGAGGTAACACCAGATGGCGCGCATTTTCCGAATACGGTGTAGGTGATACGATACTTGATCCTTCTAAGTGAGTGTAGCACATCATTTTGCCGACTATGATGGCGGATTGCTTCATTCTAGATGGTCTGAGCTGGCTGTAAACTTGCCGGCCTCCGCATCAGCCACATTACCATTGGCCTCAATTCTTTGTCGATGGCTTTCCATTCTTCGCTAGGATCATCGGTCTCTGGGCATAGATTGTTTTCAAATATAATCTCAAATCCATACCTCTTGTATAACGGAATACCATGGATGGTAGCGTCCAACCAAATATCCACATTCATCTCAGCTGCTTTGCCAATACCCCACTCCATGATCATCTTACCTGCGCCCTGGCGTCTGTAGTCAGGGTGGGTGAAAATGATATTCAGATCTAAGCGATGGTTTGTGAGACCGTTCTTCCAGGGAAAGCTGTTGGCAACACGTACAAATCTGCGGCTTCGGGGCAAGCCGAGCTCGAGGAGCTTCAAACTTTTCCAGTGCTGCCGTAACATAGTCACGTCTCTCGTCATCAGGATACCAGTAGGCTTCTTCATGGCCTGCATCTTCATACGGGTTGGTCAGACAAATCTTCCATAGGGCACCTGCAATGATTTTGTTTGTGTCGGTATCGGTGACCTTCTGCCAATAGCTTGTTGGGTCGGAGAGGTGCCAGTCAAGCTGGCGCTCTGTGCACTCCACCAAAGAGTCCTCTCGAGAACCGAAAATGGGACAAAAAAGGCGAAAGAAGTTCTGAGCTGGCTGCTCATAGGATTCCCATTCGCAAGAGATGAGCTCTGGGAAGTCACTCGAGATGTCGACTTCTTCTAACTTCAGAGGCATTTTGATATGTGCGCACTCAGAAATCCGGGAAGAACTCCAGATTTGAAGAAAATACTACATACGTTGATGATAAAGGATACTTATGAGAAAGCATTGTGTCAAACGAGACATTACCACCACGCTAATAGCTGGTACAGACTACCAATTGCTCCACTAGATCATGCATAACATTCTGCTTTTGGAAAAGAAGCCGAGACGTGGATGAACATATGTGGAGTAGTGGATTTCTCTGGGCCTCAGCTCTGTTACTATGGACGAGGTTGTGTAACGTTGGCCGCAGGTCCGGATCGGCAATTACAGATTTCCTGTCTAAGCAATTAACACATTCTACTAAATAACAAATCTGTACGACGGGAGACTGGCATAAGTCAGCGGCAAACAAAAGACGACCCAAATCGCAAAGGAATTAAAAAAAATTTCGATATCGAGAAATTAAGTTGATCAAGTATTCGAAACGCAACAGATAGCTTTGTATCTTCAAATGCTGGGGTAAATACACATACTATTCACACACTTTTGACCCAAATTACCCACCATTTCTTGCAATTCCAATCTTGTATATCAATCTTGTGTAACATTCTTTACTTCTAATCAACAAGGTACGTATCAACAGTGGAGAGTTTTCATAAGCCGATTACTGAACTCGGGAAACGGGATTGAAGGGATATGGGAGTAACAATGTGAAAAGGAAACTCCGTCTTGAAACGTCTTGCCATCGATTTCTCATTCGAAGCAGTGCTTTGCTTACAAAGTGTCCAGCACCTATGCCCAGTGGCCTTAACGCAGCCGTTCGCGGAAAAGCCGTAGAAGAGGTATTCCGCGTTGATATAAGTGGCAAGCTCAGTGTTATGATCGCTCAACATGACGATAGACGGTAGGCCACGGCAATTCAATCTCAAGGCTCATAATTAAACACACTTTATGATGATTATCGGCTTGTCAACGAAGGCAGAGATTGAGTGCGGCAAACCTGTGTAGGTTCGAAGCCGTTAGCCTCGATCGCTTTTATCGCAAACTTTTTGTCAATAGAAATACGCTCAGTTGGTTCTAGTAGCGCTAAATCCGGACTTCTCAGAAGGCAAGATGTGCAAAGCTGAAGACGAGCCGTAATAATATCGGTGCGCCCGTTCTCGCTGTTCCATTGTGGCTATGAATGTGCTAGCCATTCTTGTTACCATTGTTTTCGGACTACCCAATGTGAGTTGCATCCCGTTGGACCTCACACCACTCAGATGCATTTGTAAACTTGAATTGCGCGATGGTGTCCTATAAGGGGCTGAGAATATGTGCAGTAAACGCGTAGACGTGATAGGGAGCATCCTTTAGGCCGCAAACCACATCGGTCAGTATTTTTGGGGGTACGTATAGCAAAGTACCTTACGCTGCGATCCTACTCCTTCCATGGTATTGCCGAAAGCGTTTGGAAGCGGATTGACTATTCTCTCACTACTCATTGATTTATTGGTATAGTGATATTGTAGACATGAATTTGTAAGATCGACATGTCCTCATCTTCCCTAAGACTTGGAATGCTGTCTAGTCCATTACATTCTTTCACCTTCGATCTTACAAATTCGAGGACATGGCGGAGAAGCCAAATCGATGTCCGAATTTCTTGGGTGACGGCGCACGGTGCGGCGGTACTCTACCGTGTTTGACGGTGATAATTTTTCTTTAATTTTCACCACAGCCGCGACCTCTTGTCCTCTTTGTACAAATGGAAACTGAAGCAAAGCCACCGAGAAGCCGGAACTGGCGACAACTTTCTACTGCCATGGAACATATGCGATATGCTGTGACTGTCGATCCTAAACTTTCCTCATCTACCTCAACTCCACCACTTCTCGACACACTGTCCATCTCAGAAGGAGATGCCTACGGAGTTCCTGCCTCTCTTCAGCCTGTTCGCAATCCTCCGGCCTGCCCCGAAGACCTTTCAACTCACACCAAGCGCACTGATCCATTTCAGTTCGGCTCCCGCTATCTCAAAGAAGGCGACGACATCTTCGCCTTCAACGCCTGGGACCACGTCGAGACCGACACCGCTTACGCCGAGTTTGCCGAGCTTCAATATGCCAAACAACGGGACGCGCCGGTCTCGGAATTTGATCGAAAAAGGTTCAATGATGATCCAGCAAAATGGTGGAATCGATTCTACAGCTCGAATTCGTCGAACTTCTTCAAGAATCGGAAGTGGCTGCAACAGGAGTTCCCCGTGCTACATGAGGTGACAAGGAAGGGTGCAGGGAAGAAGGTGCTATTAGAAGTAGGTGCAGGAGCGGGGAACACGGCGTTTCCCATTCTGAAAGAGAATGAAAACGACGAGTTCAGAGTGCACGCGTGTGATTTTTCAAAAAAGGCTGTGGAGGTTATGAGGAAGAGCGAGCATTACGACGAAAAAATCATGCAAGCGGACGTATGGGATGCAGCTGGTACAGGAGAAAACGCGTTGCCTCCAGGACTTGAGCCCGAAAGCGTAGATATTGTCTTGATGATATTCATCTTCTCGGCCCTATCTCCAGACCAGTGGCATCAGGCAGTGAGGAACATTTACACGGTTCTTAAGCCTGGCGGACAAGTGCTGTTCAGAGACTATGGAAGAGGCGATCTATCACAGATTCGGTTCAAGAAGGAGAGGTGGATGCAAGAAAACTTCTATGTTCGAGGGGATGGAACGAGGGTGTATTTCTTCGACAAGGACGAGCTTGAACACATCTGGACAGGGAAGCTTTTACGATCTGTGCCAGAAACACCTGAAGAGGCAATTTGCTCCACGGAAAATGGAGAACGCCGGGAAGCCGATAACGTTCTTGCAAATCAAGAAGCGGATGATGTACCCGTCTTTGATGTTGATAATATTGGCGTCGATCGTCGAATGCTTGTCAACCGTCAAAGACGTTTGAAAATGTATCGTGTTTGGTTACAAGCAGTCTTTCGAAAACCTATTCAGGAGGCAAATGCCCACGACCGCTGAGGCCCCTTTCCAAGAAAGTCTCGCAATCATCAACACATCAAGTTTAACATCGCCGCACTAGAGTGCGGAACATCCACACTCACGCCCCCATTTGCGCTAACTGGCACGGTCTCCCCCACTGTTACGTTACTCAGTCGGACCGGCATCCCATTCTCCAGCTCATAGTTGTAGCTGTATCCATCCCATGTAATGCCGGTGATCGCATCACTACCATTTGCCATTAGCCTACTTACGGTTGCGTTACCACTACTGCAACTCTCTGGGGCTTGGAAATTGTACGTCGTCACTGGACGCGGTCCTTCGGTACTTGCGTTTGAATAGTTGTACTCCTGCAAATTAATCACCATTACCCGCTGCAGTACGCGATCGCTGTACGCAGCATATGCGGCCTCCATGGGATTGGGAAGAGGAAGATTGACAATGCTCGTATTTTGAGCCGTACTATTTGCTGTATTACCAGAGACATTCCCAAGAAAAGCTGCGACGGCAACGTTTCCATAGTAGGGTGCTTTGGTACCGATGGAAGTCGTGTTCGTCTCTATAGGCTGCCAAGACGAGTAGCGGAAGTTGGTTCCCTGGTGCATGTGGGTTCGGCGGATATTGTTGGCCACGCAATAGAGGTTGAAATCTACAAAATCCAAAGTCAGTTCCCAGTTGCACCAACAGTGCTGGGTCTTAGTCTTGCGAACAGGTTAAACATACCAACGCCCCAAAGAGCAGCACCGAAGCTATTTGAAAGACCTGGTGCGCCTTCATTGTACAACGAATTCGTCTCGCCAAGAATGAAGGGAATCCCGGCACTTTCATTCAGACCTGCTAACAGACTGGACTCATTAAGCTGATGCGCTACGCTCGCGACGGTCATTGAATGGTTCATTAGCGTTCCCTGCAAAGTCACACCGGGTTGCGTCGCGCCTCCAATGTAGCTTTTTGCAATTGTTAGCCGTCCATCCTTCAATCATTGAAGAACGAAGTCAAGTTTCTACCGGAAACTTACTTGTGACTCGAAATATACTCAATATCCCGATTGTTATCCAACCCATCTTCCCACGTCCGAATCGGGTCCAACGAATTTCCCGTCCCCGCGAAACTCGGCGCCATATACAAGTACTCCTCCACGGTCGTCAAATTCGAGCAATTCCCCACCAACGTCTCCTTGATCCTCCCGGTCCAATATAACCACTCATCGACATAACTCTGCTCTGTCCAGTTCGCCGGCCGCACAATCCCTTGCGCACTCGTCCTGTACAGATCGGGTTCGTTCCCCAGCTCCCATACATTCAGTCGATCGTCCTGACCCAGCGTCTCGCATGCGTACGAGACGGAGTCGAGAAGCGCAGCGCGCGCGCTGCTCGAGTTGCGTCCAAGGTTGAAGCCGTGCGAGAAGCGCGTGCCGGGCCAGGTGGTGTAGGATTCGAAGAAGGAGGGGCCGAAAGTCAGGATGGTGGGATAGTCGGTGGAGAGGGCGGGTTGGATGATGCCAACGGTTGCGACAGGGAGGGAAGAGTTGAAGATGGCATAGTCTCTGGCGAGGATGTCAACGTTGTCTCCTAGCCGGTAATTCGAAGGAAGTGGAGAACGGTGGACAAGACGAACTGAGTATTTCCGCCCACGCGAATGTATGGCTTGGTGCCAGTGAGGTTTCCAAGATTGTTCAGAAGATTGTTGGAAAAGGTATTTGGATGCGAGATGTTACCGGCGAAATCAGGGAAAAAAGCGAATTCGATGCTGAAAGAGACGAAAGCTTCAAGCGGTATTCCAGCACCTACTGGTGGTGTATCACTGACGGAAATTATGGAAGAATTTGTCGACGGTCCAGCGGAAATCACTGGATGAATGCATAGAGCACTAAAAACCGCAAGAAAAGAGAAGACCGAACTTTTTGCCATGGTCGACGGGCTTCGAATGAGTACTTTTCAATTACGAGAATGAGATGAGATGACATTTTTTGCCCCTCGGCGAAATTCTCCATTTTCTATCGAACTATTTTGGCTAATCTTGAATCTAATTGACGCTGAGCCAGCAAAGGCAGCTTGATGCTGGGTCAGGGGTATGTATACACCCCGCATTCGTGTTGCCCGAGGGGAGCATCATTGTGCCGGCGTTCCTGTAGATCTTCAAGCTAAGTTGACCATTTTCAACATTCCCTGCTACAGGTTGATCAAAAAAGTCTTTGGTAGTGAAATCTTCCGTCTGCGCTACAATGCTTCCGGTTCAGATATTCACATATTCACATATTCGTCTTGATCCATTCCCACATTTTCCCAAAGTAGTCTTCATCAACAGCTTTCACTGCCCTCAAAATGGGCGCTGTTTCTTTCGATTTCTCCATAGCAAACTCTGGCGTTTCTTTTCTTTCCTTTTGTCCCTCCTCACCTCCCTCCACATCCTCATTTCCATATGCATCCTTCCAAAGGCCCAACAGTCCTGATGCTACATGCTCCGGATTTTCCACGAGCAACTTCTCCAGCCTTCTCACCCACTCTCCAGGCTCCACCACCTCAAACCTCTCTCTCCCCCCCAACCACCCCAGTAAATCCATCCACATGGGCTTCGCGTGCTCATTCAACACATGATACACCTCCATGTCCGAATTCTTCTTTTCCTCTCCCCTTCCACTCCCCAACCCCAATGCAATCTCTATCACTGCCTGAGCAGCCACATCCACCGCCAACCACTGAAGCCTTTCCTCCCGCAACGCCGGTAATGCCCGCATACCTACGCCACTCCGCAGCATCACCGGCCACGCCTCCCGCGTATTCCACACCCCACGCTTCGTGTCCCCCGCCAGCTGTCCCACCCGAACTACAGCCACCCGACTACCTATCCACGCCTGCTCCGCTGCTCTGGCGCAGATGTGTTCACCGACCCACTTGGCGCGCGCATAGCCGAGCGGCGCCGCAGCACCGGGATCGACACTCGTGGCCTCGGGAACCGGGCTGACGGAGGATGCAATGGCGCTGGCGGTGGAGGAGCAGAAGAGGAACGCTGGAGGGCGTTCGGTCCGTGCCCGGGCGAGGCGCAAGAGGTGCGCGACGGACGCGATGCTGTCCGTCTCGAAATGTGCAAGGCGGAGGCGGAAGTTGACGGACCATGCGAGGTGGAGGATCAGTGTCGTGGTGGCTGCAAGATGGGCGTAGGTGGTTGGGTCGAGGCCGAGATCGGGGGCGCTGAGACGGGCGGGATGGATGATGATTTTATTTGCGGCGCTGGTGGGATCGTCGTTGGATGGTGAGGACGCTTCTGGAAGCGGTGCGAGACCGCGCTGAGAGAGAGCTTTGGATACGCGCTCATGTGCAGCGTGGTGGGTAGCGCCGCGGACGAGACATTGAACCTGGGTGATTTGAGGTGAGTCGAGGAGTTGAGCGAGGACGTGGGAGCCAAGCGCGCCGGTAGCTCCTGTGAGGACGACGACGTGCTTGTGACTGACGTCGGACGTGCTGTTGTTTTCGAGACTACCGTTAGTGGGAGGTGGGAGATCCTCAAAAGTGCTATAGTGGTCGACGAGCTGATGCATAAGAGTAAGGTCGTCATCTTTATTGCGGAATTGGCTTTCGCCATTACGGCTCTTGATGACAAAGTTATGAAGATTTTCTACATTTCCGCAGTCTTCCACTATTGTCAATGGCAGTTCTCCAGAGTCGTTTGGTAGAAGCTTGCGAAGGCTTGCGCGTATTTGCATACTTGCCAAAGAATCCATACCAAAGGAGAAAAGATCCGTTTCTGCAGTCAATTGTTCTCCATCTCGAACTACTGATTGTGCAGTCTCGAGAACCGTTTCCTTAACCTTGTCGTCTGGCACAAAGGCGGCATCTCCAATATTGCTGGAATAGGCCTCTCGAATGTTATCTTGAAATTTGTGTTCAACGTGCTTTCGTAATATTGTTCCTTTGCTGCTTTTCTCTATACCCTGACTTGTCTTGAATGGCATCGGTACGACCATGTTCTTTGCCAATTTCGCATGCTGCTGACTTTCTTTATTGATTTCTTTAACCAAATGCCACACGGCTCCCAAAAACTCTCCATCTTCCAAATCCTCTGCTTCTTGACTCCTAAAAATCAGCGCTCCGGGGTACGCTTCACCATCTCCAAATATTAACGCCTCACTAATGAGCGGGCTTGATGTCACAATAGTTGCTTCAAGTGGTGCAGGGTCAAACTTCTTACCGGTGACAAGTGTTAATTGTGCATCCTTTCTCGAATGATATTTCCAAGCGTTGACTTTCTTTGGATGCTTCACAAACAAGTCGCTCGTAGCAAAGCTTCCATCCTCTCTATTTTTCTTCGCCATGTGCGGCCATCCAGGTTTCACCACCAGCTCATACGTTCCTTCTACGTCGTCTTGAGCTTCAAAGTCCAAGAACCCGGTGCCATTTGGAGCGCGAAGGTATTGCCATTCCTTGTCTCGAGCGTAGTCCCGATGCGAGGAAAGGAGAAATCCACACTCGGCGCTTCCATATCGTGAGACAAGGTTGACACCGTGATCGACGAGACTGTCTCCGAGTGACGAGGGAAGAGCTGCACCACCGACCCCTACCAAATCCATTTCTCGTAAATTTTGGAGCCCGTGTTGATTGTCAATTAGCATCTGGAGGACATAAGGGACCGAAGAAAAATATTTGACAGGAGGGTGCTGTTGGTTTCTGTGAATCCTCTGGGCTTGATCAAGACATGTATTAATGTTCGAGGCGGTAATTGGAGCCTGGTGGGCAGGAAACATCCAAATCATGGCAGCACTGGTCCAGGCGCGAAAGAGATCGGCAATTCCACCATGGTATAGAGGCGTGGTTGTGAATGTTGCAGGCGGGAGACTGTCACTTGTGTTTAACAGACGTGGTAAGGCGCCAACTGCTCCACGATGGGTCTGCGGTATGGGTTTGGGGAGGCCACTGGAAGTTCCAGAGGTATGGAATAGATAAGCGACATCATCTTCTTGGTCAATCGAGGTCTTCATAGAAGCCTGATCCGAGACGATACTTAATTTGTCGAAATTAAGACTTTCTCCTTTCTGGGTAAAGGATAGTACCTTGGCTTGAAGCCATTCGGGCACAGTGGTTCCTATCTTCTCGTAGACTGCATCATATAGCAGTAGTGAGACATTAGATGCCTTGCAAAGCTTTGAGACAGCAGATACTTCCAGCTGAGGAGCTACTAAGAGTACAGGATGGCCAAGCCTTATCAAGGCCAGCCACGAAAACAAGAAAGCTGGAGAACTTTGACAAAGAAGGCCGACAGGACTTCTCGGTGGACACGACGAGAGAATTGGTTGTATTCTGCTTGCAACATTGCTTGAAATTGTTCGAACATGTGAAAACGAGAGAGCAAGTATGTCCGCTTCATTGTTTCCACGTAAGGATGGGAAACCAAGGGCTGGCCGCTGAGGAAAGCGATTGGCCAGGAAATCAATCAAGCCGTTGATGTTAGTATAATCTTTTTTAGATAAATTTGCGTTCAGAACGTCAGCCTGTCCAAGTGTACAAATAAAATAGTTGACGTCCATTTTCTAAGTGAAGATGACCACCAGTTCTTCAATGCAGGTATCACTAGGTACCTCTGGAGAAGGACATTACAAGGAAACAACGATGCAGAATAGAACGGTTAAAGCCTTGATCTAAGAACGGCTTCCGCTTTGAAGGTCATGGAGAACAAGCTCGTCATAGGAGAATTTTCATTCTTCAATGGTAGTCATGAAGTCATGAGCTATCGTTTAGAGAACAGTCAAAAAATGCGCCTTGTGCATTTCGTTGCATTGACTTGTAACTTTCCTTTGTTATCACTAATCTTGCGATGGACTCGCAATCTAGGCGTTCTTGACGCGAAGACCATTGACTAAAAAGCGTGTAATCGTTCGCTGCTGAGAGGAGACACGATCTAGGGTTCAGACGAGGTTACACTCCTATGCAAACAAATGCAAACATACATCTGGTTGCAAGATATGGAGCATTCAACTATTTGCAGGACGATGATGCAAGCAGTTTCTATTTGGTAGATGTAGCAGCTGTGCGATGCTGACCTTACCGAATTACTTTATGGGTAATTATGATTCATAGCTCGATCCGGATATGCTGGCGAGACTCTGATTGTAGATCATTCTGAATCATTATGAGCCATGCTGTGAAGAATTGAAGGACAGCAAGAATATAGAAATGCGTGCACAAGCTGTAGATAGATCATAGCAATTGAATTGAATGATATGTGTTCAGAATGCATCCGAGCCAAATCCATCACTCGAGGCAAGTCTCCATTACCCGCAGGATTGACACCATCTCAATGACGAAGATTTTGCCGAACTGAAAACAATGTACACAATCATGATGTGTCGAATTGACCGACATCGTCTGAAGCCAGACTAAACCAAGACTTGTCATTCGCTCAAATTGATGCTGCGGAAGCTAACATCAGTTCAAAGTAGTCTAGCCTTTCTCCAATAGCCCACGTAAAAGCTCGACTTCGCCGTTCTTTTGGGCCAACTGCAGCTTTAGGCCATCTCTTTCACGGGAAACGTCTCCCAGCGCCTTTTCAAGTTCTGCGATACGATCAACCTTCTTTTGACGATACTTGGCCGCAGCGGCGTTATTCCGACGGCGTTTATCAGCTTGGACTTCAGAGTCCGGGCTCGCGGAGCGTTTCCCGGTAGATTTGACAGTATTGGCATCCAGCTTTGGTGTTGTTTTTGTAGCGAAAGTTGACGTGGACTGGGATGACCGAGGGGAATAGTCGTATTGAGGTGTAGTTGTGACAGTAGGCAAAAGAAGACCAGAGTCTGGTTGCTCTGCGCTGGCATTAGTACTTGTGTGTACAATGTCTAGAGAAATCGGCCCACCAAATGAGTGTGAAGAGGCCAGTTCAGTAGTAGCACCAGCTACTTCTAGGGCATTATTTTGTATCGTATCGGCATAGGAAAAAGGAACAAAACGCTCGGAATGAGGCAAAGAAATCGAGTAATCAGACGTCTCGAATGTGGAGTCGGCAGTGTAGGATCCACCAGGGGATTCAGTGGAGAAGAATGGTAGGGGCTGTGAGGTCGGCAGTCCCGGAAGTTGCGGAATGTCGGAAGAGATGAAGTCTTGGGGAAACAAGGAAAAATCAAAATCAAAATTCAGCCATTGATTGGAGTTATCCTGGTTCAGAGGAGTTGAAAAGTTGTTGAGGCTGGAAGAAGAATGCTGCTCTGTAGAATCTACACATGTTGACCACGCGAATCCGCTGGTACCTTGACTAGACACGAAAAAGGGGCCCCAGATGAGGCCCAAAGTAAACAATGAGAACTAAATAGAATCGCTTGCGACGATGGGTTTCTGGAGGATGAGAGAAGCCTGAGGCTACGGTATGAAGTGGAAATGGGAGGCGTAATTTGTAGTACTCGTGAAACTCTCCGCCAAGCACGCTAATGTGAGCAATATGACTCATAACGTACGTGCGTATCCAGCTCTCCTTATTGTGGTAGGTAGGATCAACAAAGTTACACAGCAATACGCTCGAGTGCATGCACGTAAATCCACAACGAGACAAGATTTATGCATCACAGCCTAAGCACTAGACTGTAATCCGTCAGTTCACTACATTGATAATCTGCTGGGTCCACTTGCTCTTGGCAATAAATTCACGGCGCATATTCGTATTCGGTTTCCCTGATTTGAGATGAATTCCATCTATTCTGTTCTAAACGCCGGGGAAAACGCTCTTTTCTCTGACAATACATCTTGAGCCGCAAAGACTGCTTGGGTATACAAAAACGAGACCGGTACAGGAAAATCGACACCCGTGAATGCGAAATGTAATATGTACAACACAAGAATCCATCACGAACGTGAATTACGGAGCTGATGCTCGCTCCTTGGCACGATCTTCAGCCCAATGCCGATGTTCATCGCGCAGACTAATCTGCACCCATTTGGTCGTTATTATCGCCCAGACGGCGGCCCACGCAAATGGTAGTGTCCAGCCAAGCTGTCGGATCTTAGTAAGAAAATGTAATAGAGGGCAGTGCTGAAGGCTAAGAACATACCACATAAGCAACGTCTTTTGAGACGGTAAAGATAATTGCCGTTGTTGCAGCAGCGACCAGACATGCCGGTAAGGCCCAGAAAAGCGTTATTCGGTGAAGCATTTGCCGGAAATAATGGCTTGCATTATAACGTGCGTTGAATCGCTCTCGAAACTCTGTACCTCCTGACCCGTCAACTGCGATGACATCTTCGATGATAGAATATATGCCTGGACGCAACGGCGCACCCTTTGGCAGAGATGAGATTCGGAATGGTGCGCGCAAGCCAAAGAGACGGGCGACATCAACGATGAGGAGTTCGACACCAAAAGCAAAGGTGAGCGTTGGGACGGGCATGGACAGAAGGCGGATGGGGGGCTCTTTGGGGATGGTGCCAACGATGAGCTCAATCATGATGATCATCCATGCGAATGAGTAGTTCCAATGAAACCAATCAAGCTGTCAAAATGTTAGTTGATGCTCATAGTTTTCGCCAATCTGTAGGCACGCATACATATGCTCTTCGAGCACCAATGGCACGGCACGTTGAGCCTTTTTTCCACAATCTCCAAAATCGAAGAAAGTATTCTATGATCGAGACACCACCGAGCGCAGCCGTACTTATGGAGAAGACGGTATTGTGTGATAAGTTTGTGCCGTAGAACAAGCCGAAATAGAGGGCAATCGGCATTGCTATTGAGTCCATGAACACCAAAGACCAGAAGATAAGAATGTGCCATTTTCGAATGCGTAGAGAATACTCGAGCGGAGGAGGAGCGGAATCGACGACGCTCATAGACTGTGACGAGTTGTTGTTGCTGTTGTCTGCTGCTGTACTGCTTGGCTCTGCTGTTCCGTCTTCTGTGATTGGTATTGTAGGAACTGCCGGTGCTGAAGAAGAGCGTGCATCGGGTGACGTTGCTTGGATGCTCGATTTCCTTCTACTGAAGCTCAAACTCGGTCTTCCTCCACCAGTGGATTCGCGTGGGCTGCTCAAGCTGGGTCTCCCCGTCCGGCTAAGGTCGGTGCTCTGTCTGGCTGGTGCTTGCATCATCTTGTCGAAATCTGATACACCATTAAAGGTGTATTTCTGTTTGTTGACGGCTTCCGATTATTTTCAACACAAGAATCGGAAGATGATGATGCGTATCCTCACAATGCACGGTCAGCCCTAGCGGGAAGACGGGTTTGATACGTCTCACGCCCAGGTGCTGGAGAGCTGGACCGGAAAGGTCGGCGTCCACAAGGCCGTGCTTAGTGGTCAGTGAATCAGCGGACTAGGATGATGGCAAAGTGAGAAGAAAAGGGCAGCAGCCCGATCTTGCATTGCGAAAATGCGCAGCACGATGTTGAGGCCAATCGTCCCGTCTTCGGAGTGGATGGTGATGAAACAGTGGAGCAGGAGTGACGTTAGGCCTTTTCTGCCACCCTGCCACCTCTTAACAACTTTCCCCATGTGCTCCAGCGACGCGCCATTCAAGCCGGGATTTGATCGGCAGGAGAAGATGCCGATGGTGCCTCAAGCCTTTCAGTGGCCGCTGATTCCAACACGGCGAAGCATACACCGACCCCGCGCATGCTATCTATATCCATGCCTACTTTGGCCTTTGTCATGCAAATCCATTCCAAGCAAGTCTTGCGAAGTGGCTTTAATTGAAGCCACTTCGTGACTTTCAATAATGCTGGAGCGCTCTGTGAATCGATGTAGGGTCGGTCTACATTTACATGGTCGATATCCAAATGAGCTGCGACTTTGATTGCGTCAGGACTCGTTAGGGCATGCTTAAAGTAAACGTCCAAGCCGCAACGGCCAGGATGGGAAATTGTCGAAATCGATGAGACGAAACGATCGGCCAGATGACGGGTAATGACGTCGACCCGTGGCTCCACTTCTCCACTACCAGTCACTCCACAATTCCATTATTCGACTTTGTTTTCTGCCCAGAAAAGTGCTCTACGGATTATGTGATCCACATTCGGCGCGCTGACCATGCGCGTTGGCTTTCGCACTCTCCTTGTCTTTCTCTGTTCCCTGACATCCTACGTCTTGTGCTTGCCGACCTCCCAAGCACCTCTCGCCGATCATGCCACGCGCAATCGCTCCGTCTCTCCTGACCTCTTTGCTGAGTTGGAGGAGCTGGCGCGTCTTGTTGACATTTCCTATTGTGTTGGTCTGACCGGCACTGGTATCCAGAAGCCCTTCAAGTGTGTCAGTCGTTGTGACGACTTCGAGGATTTTGAACTCATCAAAACATGGAACACCGGACAATTAATGTCAGATTCTTGTGGCTATATAGCTCTCGCCCATACTCCCTCTAACCCACGGATTGTCATTGCCTTTCGTGGAACATACTCGATCGCAAACACTATTGCCGACCTCTCTACTATACCGCAAGAATACATCCCCTATCCAGACAACGGCGACGGCGATTCAAATCAATCTGAAGTGTGTACCAACTGCACCGTCCACAGTGGCTTCTACCGCTCCTGGCTCAACACGCGTTCTCATATCCTCCCAGACCTCGAGGCCGCAATCGCAAATCATCCCGACTACGCCCTCACACTCGTCGGCCATTCCCTTGGTGGCGCTGTCGCCGGCCTCGCATCTCTCGATTTCCTCGCGCATGGATGGCAACCGCGCGTGACGACATTCGGTGAGCCTCGTCTTGGAAATGACGCGCTCGTGCAATATATAGACGAGCGCTTTTACTTTGACGAGCATGCCAAACATACAAACGTTGCTGCAAATGCCACTGCGTACCGTCGCGTGACCCATGTCGATGATCCAGTACCGTTGCTGCCGCTGCAGGAATGGGGCTTCCGCATGCATGCTGAAGAAATTTACATTTCCAAAGCTGAGCTAAGTCCCGATATCGATGACCTACAACGTTGTGAGGGTGATGCAGATCCACACTGTATCGCTGGTGCCGATACAGCTGCAGGTGCTGTGGCTGAGAATGAGCTGGGAGTCGGGAGAGACGGAAGTTCACGTGTGGAGAACGACATGTGGGGTGTGCCACCGAGGTACAAGCTCTGGCAGCTGTTCTTTGCGCATCGCGATTATTTCTGGAGGTTGGGCTTGTGTGTTCCGGGCGGGGATCCACATGATTGGGATAGAGAGTATCCACAATTTGGCAACGAGGATGAGAAAGGTGCCTCGATGGAGAAATAAGATGCAAACACGTCGTGAGATGGGACGCCGACAATAGCAAAGCATAAACTAGTCTATGGTGGTTCTCCTGTAGAATTCGTGCTTTTGATCTGGGTGGACAAATTGACTTACTTTTACGTCCGCTTGTCTGGCCTCGTGTGATGATGGTGAAGTTATACCTATGATGTATATTATAGTCTTACATATGATTGTTTCGCGAGCAGAAGCACAAAAGGTTCATTTGGGAAATTTTAATAATTTTACACATTTCTTAGGTACTTATGAATACTACCGTCTTTATTTCCATGTGCCATGCATATCGACTGTGGTCGTTTATCGGCCCTCCATCTATAAGCAAGCTTCAATGCTCGACCAACTCCATCCCATGTATCCATCACGTTACCTCCCATCCCAAATTAATCAACTTACTCCCCTTCCAAGTCCCCTATCTTCTCCAACTTTCCCATCGCCCTCTTCTCGCCCATTTCACCCACTACTCGTATCCGATCCAAACGCACTTTTTCTCCCTCCCCCTCGCCATCCACTACGAACATCACCAAACTTTTTACACTCTGGAACTTGACGAAGCGCAGCTCTAGCTTCGCTGTCGCCGTAGTAGTATCCCAATCCTCGGGCTTCAGCACAATCTCCTGTGTACAGGGCTCATCTTCCGCTTCATCAAACGACAGATTGTTCGATCTATTACGGTAAATGCGGATGGTGCGCGGGCGCATCGGGATCTCATCATCTTCTTCCTCCTTATCATCCTCCTTTGACTGTGGTGCAGAGGTAATGTGCAGCGAATGCACCTTCAATGTTGATTGAAACGGTATGAATAGCATCACCTGCTCATCTGTGTCGCTCTCCACCCAGTCCACAACTCCCGACTTCTCTTCCGCCTTGGTTTTTCCGTTTTTCTTCCCATTAGCAAGCACCGCCGATGGCAGCTGCTGATCAAACAATATTCGCGCATCTCCCTTCGTACTGTCCACATTGAGCAAGTCCAAGCCCCGAACATCCACTTGGTCTGTCACGTCAGCATAGCCACGCGGCAACCTTGTGCCTAACCAGGCAGTGCCGGTACTGGACGACGATGCATTGCCTGATGAGGAGGGTATAGAGTCGGCTTCTTGGGCGAGCTTTCGAACAGCTTCATTCAGACCTCTAGCATCGGCCCCTTGTAGGCGAGATACTTCGCGGCCTTTTTTGAAGACGAGAAAGGTGGGCATGCTACAGGAAATAGCTGATTAGCTTTGGCGGTGCAGGCCATTTGAGATGCCTCCCGAGATTCATGAAAAGCGGAGCGGCAAGAGGTTTGCGTACGCAGTGATTGAGTAGGACTGGGCTATCTGTTGCTGCTTGTCCGTATCAACTTTGGTGAAGGTAATCTTTGACGGGCGCGAAAGCTGGGAGGAGAGCTGTTCGTAGACTGGGGCGATGGCCTTGCAAGGACCGCACCATGCCGCCCAGAAATCGGCGACAACGACGGTGCTATTGGAGAGGACTTGCTGAAAATGAGTCGGCGACTCGATGTCGATGATTTGGGCCATTGTGGGTAGAACGGTCAGGGAGACGAACTTCTGAAAGACGGAGGCTTTATTCAGGTCGCGTTGGTGGTGGGGCAGCAAGCTCTCCACGTCACTCACAACAATAATTTGTAAACTTCGGGAAACTGCAAGGAGACAAACAAGAACATTCAGCACGTGGACCCTATCTTTCCATTTTGAAGGAGCAACGGAGCAAACTTGTCTGACTGTACCACCAGGTCCATCTTCCGCCACATCGAACACCAGAGATCTTCGTCGAACAGGCAGCAACGAATGAGCTATCGACTGGCCAGGCCCACACTTTTTCATAATGTGCTGCTAAGCTGTCTAGACAGCAATCTGTCTGGCATGAGGAATCTCATGGGTCTTGCGCCAACGAGGACGGAAAGAAAGCTAATTATCGCCTGGAGTTATACCTTCTTAGCAGTATACTACGGTCCAAGTATCTTGACCTTTATTACCAAGTTCCACCAAAGCATTACTCGCCGTCGGCAGCAACGCCGAAATCAACCTGATCCTCCTCGTCCAGACCTCGGAATTTGAAACTCAGATGGCATCTCACGTTTTTGTGATCGATTCAGCCGCGCGTCGTACGCAAGTCAAGACTACATCTGGCACATATCTGAGAGAAATACTCGAACAAGCTTGCAAAAACAAAGGTCTGAATGCAGATCAATACGAGCTCAAGCAAGGGAACAAACTTCTTGACCTTTCACTCAGCATACGGCTGTCTGGTCTATCGTCAGGGGCAAAATTAGATCTGATTCAGTCCTCTCGAACTCCTTCTGTTGTCTCGATTGCCTTGCAGCTACCTGAGTCGGAGGGAAGTGGACGGCTTACGGATAAGTTTCCAAGCGACACATCAATATGGCAGATATTGCGAAGGTTTGAGAGCGGTGCGGCTGGCCAGGGACAGTCCACTACCAGAAAAATGTACAATTTCACACAACGCGGTGTAGCACAAGTACAGAGCGGAGACTCAGGGGCCGGAAGGATGTACTACGAGATGCCGATCATATTCGTCCTCGGCCGGGAACTAGGAAGTCTTACAGATCTACAAAAGACGCTTGGCCAATTAGGCTTAAACAAAGGCAGCTCACTATTGCGCCTGAGTTTCAAGAATACAGGGCAACCAATCGAGGAAGCCATGGTCGAAATCTCGCAATTCTTCCAAGACGACCAGCCTTCTGAAGCCATGGATGTCGATGTCTCCAACATCACGAAACAGGGCCAACCAGACCCTGCCCCTGAATCGGTATCAACTACTGAAGCCGTTGCCGATTTAACTCCAACTACCACGCAGCCATCCTCCGACATTCTACTTCCAGACAGTGCCGTCACCGCCTCCACTCCCGAACCCAGCTCCACTCCCGCCTCACCCCCCGAACCCTCCACCGACCCTACATCTCCCACCGCTTCATCCTCCAACCCCCCAAACAACACCCCAACCTCCACCACCGATCCCACTCTCACCACCCCCTCCGGCAACCCCATCACCGTCCTCCTCCCCCCCTCCACCACGCACGCACCCACGCACGACCCCGCCGACTACATCCCCACACCCGACCACCTCCGCGCACACCAAGCCTCGCTCGCCTCGCGCGCCGTGCCCACGCGCCTGGCGTCCGACGCGGAGCTCGCGGCGCGCGATCGCAGCCGGCGCGAGCAGCTGGCGTCGATCGCGTCGGTGACCATCACGCTGCGCTTCCCGTCGGGCGCGCGCGTGCAGGGCGTGTTTGGCGCGCACGCCACCGTCGGCGAGCTGTATGGCTTTGTGCGGGGCTTGCTGCGGGATGGGGTGCGCGACGAGCCGTTCGAGCTGCGGTATGTGGATGGTGGGGCAAAGCAGGTGGTGATGCGGGAGCGGGAGGATGGCGGGAGGGCGTTGGTGGGTGGGTTGGGGATGAGGGGGAGGGTGTTGGTGAGTTTTGTGTGGGGGGAGGGGGCTGCAGCCGGGACGAGAGAGGGGGAGGTGTTGAGGGCGGAGGTGAAGGGGGTCGGGAGGGAGATGGTGGTTGAGGACTGGGGTGTGGGGCAAGGGGCGGCCGGGGAGGTGAAGGGTGTGGAGGGAGCAGGGGAGAAGGAGAATGTGGAGAGGAAGGAGAAGGGAAAGGCGAGGGGGGATGTGGAGAGTAAGATGAAGAAGCTTTTAAGGCTGGGGAAGAAATAACATGGTAGGGAGAATTATTACATTAGGTGTTGGTCGGGGACGGATTTGTTGAGACATTGTTCGTTTGTAGAATAGATCTGATGAGTGCAAGAAATGCAGTATCTGCATTGTAAGGCATATGAAATCCACCATGCCGATTTTAACGCCTAATCTCGGCATGATAATGCCGGAACCCTTTCAACATCTCATCCTCTATCTCTGCCTCCTCCAAGGTCACTGAATTCATACACAATCGCCTCGTAGATTCGCCGCCTAATGCTGTCCCGTCCTCCTGGCCTCGGCAATCACCTTGGTCATCTCATCCACCTTGGCCTTGGCCCTGCCGAACGTGCCGAGTCGCTTCTTGGCTAGTTTTCGGGCACGCTTATCTTTGCTGTTGCGAAGTAATTCGATTACGCGTCGTTCATAAGGTGCAAGACTATTTTTAATGCGTGTTAGTTGATAGAATTCGGCGGAAGTAGACGATGGCCAGGAACAGATTCATTGTTGTTGTAGGGTCCGCACAGAGAGGAAAAAAGGACGTACCCTGCAACTTCCTTCACAATTTCTCTTACAAAAGTCGTCCGTCTTGTCGCATGGCCATGGCGATTGGAGATTTTGGCTTTCGGGGTGCGAGGTGTAACTTTCTAGACGGCGATATTTATCAGTGCCAGTACCTTCCTCCACACCAGCGCAAGATTGTAAACATACATAGCCCGCATTGAGACCGACGGCAATGCCGCTCTTCTGTTTGACGTCCTTGGGCATGGCGAATGTGTGATAGAGACAGAGGGGGGTTTGGTTAGAGTGCGTGTATGTCGATTTTGATGTGTGGTTAGGTCAGCAAGCGCGGTGCGGAGGTGTCTGCCCGGACAGTCACGTTTTTCCGTCGCCGAGGGCGTCAAGCGAAGTTTCACGTAAACGGTTTGATGATCGGCGCTCGGCCCGGGAAACAGGATTGGATCGAAATCGAAATGGCAATTCGCAATTTACCAGCGATGACGTTAATCTAGTTTCGTCCTGTCAACACCCTAGAAAACCGCAAGGTAGGTAATCAAATTAGCCTGCTTGGTCCTCTTGGCTGCAGTATGGCTCATTTGCCTTCTCCTTCCTGTCTATCGCTGATGTGTTTTCGCTTATCCCTTTCTATCTTCTTTCCCTTGGTTTAGGCTTCCACTGCTCTGGTTGTGGAAACAAATATTGTTATTGACTTCATCCTCTCCACCAGAGCCCGTGCCGTACCGCGCCAAGCTGAGGGGGCAACACGATATTTGAATGTGTGACGCGCAAGATTAGATACTCCTCTTCTTCTGTTCTCCTTCGTCTCAACTCCCTCTGCGATAGAACGAGGAGCAGCCAAGTAAACATCATGATTGCCACCGTTGCTTGGGTGCTCCCCATTGTGAGCGCTGTCGTCTGGTTAGGTAAACATGTTCACATGAAACTCCAAACAAAGACCAAGGATATCTGCTGAGTCTTGTAAGGGATGCTGGCTGCTATGATAGGATACTGGATCGCTTCCGGTTCTCCCTACTATGTCGCTTTCCACGGCGATCAACATATCGCGTACGACCTTTCCATTGCTTCTCGATATTGCTACTTGAGACACTGAAGCCGTTTTTCCCTAGATACATATCAGATGTTGGCGCATACAAACTAAGACCGCTTTTCATCGCCGGCTCCGCAACGATGGTCGTGACGCTCGACCTTGCTATGATTGCGGAGCGATGGCTACGCCATACTGGCCGATTAGCTCACAACACGAGTTGGGTACAAAAGGGCTTATCTATTCTTGCAATCGTCACCGCTATCATTGGAGCGTGCGGCTTGATTCTGCTGAGCATCTTTGACGTTGCGCAATATCCTCACGTGCACGATGCCATGCTTGCCGTATTCATGTGAGTTTGCTCTAGTTCTGAAAGAGAAATTGCTTTGCCAACTGTAACAAAAAAGTGTGGGATATATTCTATCGGCGATATTTATCTGCGCAGAGTACCAGCGCCTTGGTATCCACTTTCGCGACCGTCCCGTCCTTCGCTACTCTTTCTGGGTCAAACTCGCCTTCATCATTGTTGAAATCGCTCTGGCTATTGGTATGTTCTTTGCCTTTCCTTCTCCTTCCTTTCCTGCTCTTCATCATCTCACTATCCCAGGTTTCGGTGTTGAGAATGAACGTGGACGCTACAACCCTGCCGCCGTGCTTGAATGGGTCATTGCACTTATCTTTACTGGTTACATTCTTACCTTCTTGATCGACCTGCTCCCTGCTGCCCGCCATAAGCCCGGTTCCCTCAATGCTGCAGACCCGGAGATGGCTGGCGCTCCAGCCATGGACCATCATTCGGGCGACAGCGGGCAGGGTTTGACGGGAAGATTTTATGGACAACCATACGAAACAATGGAGCCGCAGTCGGCGTCACGGAATTTTTGAAAAAGGGTTGAATGCATGGCTTTGGGTGTATGGGGTCTGCATTTGCATTTTGGGTAAGGTTAGGTATACATACGGTTGCTTTGCTCGACTATTTCAGGGGTCAATGAACACGTTATGACCTCTTTTGAACCTAATGGACAGGTTGGATCACGGCTTGGCTCCTATTAGTCAAGCGAGTTGAATTCTATCAATATTCTCCAAACACCGCGCTAATGCTGATAAATCCTCCTTTTGGATGATGCGCCCCCCCCAGCCCGATGCTCCGATAATGTGCAGGTCAAAATTGACCTTTTAATGATACAAATAACCGCCGCCAGAAGGTATCAAAGCTGAAGTCCGCGAACAAGTAACCACAACGCCACAGGCACAATGACATTGTCATTTCCACCTGTCAAAACCGCCTCCATAAAACTCGATCCACAGGCCGCGGCTACAGCTTTTCCCATTACCACAGACCAACCCTCCCACATCACATCTTCATCCCACCCCCCAAACCTCAACCAAGCCTTACTGAACACCAATCCAACCGTCACTGCAACCGCAAACGCTGCACTCCCCTCCAAAGATTTTCCCCCAGTCCACGGCCACTTCCTTCGTCCAAATCGTCTCCCCACCAGCGACGCCGCCGCATCCCCCATCCCAACGCATACAACGCCAGTCACCATTGCCACTTCTCGCCCCTTCACCTCCCAGCCTGCCCACGCCGCCTGACCTCCACGCTCCCGCCCCGCCAGACTCATCCACAACGGGACCGCGCAGCCAATCAGCAGAAACATATGCGACACCACCACGGGGCCCCGCAGATCGCGCCCGTCCACATACGGCGTCAGAAAGCGCGCGAGCGGCGCGGCGATGGGCGGAACCTGAGCGGCGCGCAGCGTGTCGAGGAGCAGAAAGACGGCGAGGACGAGGGCGAGGGTGAGCGCGGCGAAGGCCGGGTCGAGCGGCACGGTGGGGAGGAGCAGGGCGACGATGGTGCCGTGGAAGATCTTGCGGCGCGTGTCGACTTCGATGGGCTGGAAGCGCGGGAGGAGGAGGACGGTGGTGATGCCGAGGGTGAGGGTGAGGAGCCAGTGGGCGGTGATGAGGAGGCGGGTTGTGGGCGCGCCGAGATCTGTGCGGAGGGTGGAGAGTGGGGTGATGAGGGCGTGGTGGGGCAGTTGATTGAGGTCGAATGGGGTGGTAGGAAGCGAGGGAAGAGGAATCCAGGTGGTGAGAGGGGCGTAGGAGAGGGTGAAGGTGCGGAAGGGAGAGATGTCGCCGAAGAGGTAGCCGAGTGCCCAGCCAAAGGGCTCGTGGTTGTTGAGGGCTTGCTTGCCAATGAAGGCGCGTAGGGGAACGAGGATGATGAGTGCGATGACGATGTAGGTGTATCCTGCGTACAGCCATCGACGTATCGTGGCTTGAGCTGGGGTGAGTGAGAGGTACGATTGTGCCAAAGAGTTACTGCGCTGTCGTCTTGTGAGTTTTCTGGCTGAAGTCGGCAAGTTTGAGGTAGGAGAAGGTTGAAGCTCGGAGACATTAGACAATGTATATCTTCTTTTTCGAGGGCTTATTTGGGTTACAATATGAGCGGTACCATTGGCATCTCCAGGTATTGGGTTTTGGGAGGGATGATCAATGGCAGACCGCGTTCCATCGTCGTGGTTTGTAGAGTTGGCGAGCTGGGTGGTAAGAGCACGGAGTCCTGGTTTTGGTTCCTTGTTCTTGACCTTGTCGAGGAGGTGGCCATCTTCGTCGGCATCGCTTCCATTACCTTCCTCAGATGGGGTCAAGAAGCTTGTCGTAAATCCTTTGGCTCTAAGTCTAGCAGTAAGGATATCAAGAAAAGATTCTTGAGGCATGACGACACGACCCGGTCTTCTAAGCCGCCATTTGGGAATACGAGCCAGAGCAACATTCCATTGTAGCACATGACGGACAAGAATAAATAGAGATAGGCCACCAGGGAGTAGTAATGAGGACAGTATCTTAGCTTGGGGGGATTTTGCAAACAACCAAAGATTGATTAGCGCCGTCGCAAGCAACTGCAGCTCTGCCGGCAATAAGCTGGTTGTTGTCAAGAAGCGCAAAGGATGTGTCAATGCATTGTGTAATGGGTAGAGACAGATGATGGTCTCTGGATCGAGTCCTCCAGGCGGTGGTGCCTTGAGACCATAGGGCTGCAGAGGAAACAGCTTGTCTGGCCATGCTGTCCATTGTGATGTAAACAGAGGTATCATTGACAAAAGCCAATGTAAGCAATCATAGCCAGCAGGTGTGCCAAACTTGAAGATCAGCCTTGTTGGTAGAGCTGAAAGTCCCAAAACTATGTTGGGCAGTATCAATTGCTCGGCTGTTGGTGAGAGCGATAATGCTACGAGAACGGGTAAGAATGCAGGATACAACAGTGTTGCTGGATCAAAGGCAGACGGAATGCGGATCCCATATCGTCTTGGCCCTCGTTCCTCAAGTGCTCTCTCCAAAGAGTACTTGATCAGTCGCAAAGGATAGACCGCACACAGGACTATAAATATCGCAATATGCGCACCGAGTTCTGCTACTCCAAAAATTAGCACACCACACAGGTTCTGTCCCTCCGTACTGACACCAGACACATCCAAAATGACAGAATCAAGGACCAACACACCTCTATGCCACCCAATCACCCTCTCCCAAACCCCCCTCCCCGCAAGCACCACACCCCCAACCACAACCAACACCCCCGTCTCCCCTACCCGCCTCACCATCTCAGCCCTCCTCCTCCTTCGAAACTCCTCCCACCGCCTCTTCTCCTCCAAGCCCTCCTCTTCCCCATCCACTCTGCCCCTCCCCTTCGCCTTCCCCCTCCCTCCCCAAAACACACTCCCCTCTCTCGGCCGCATCAGCGCATCCAGCTCCTCCAACCCCGGCCCCGCATCGTCCCCGCTCGTGCCTCTCAAGCCCTTGCGCGGACGCAGCAGCGGCGCAGGAAGCGCGCGGACGCCGACGGCGGCGGACGACGCAGCGGGGGACTCGTCGTCGGCGTCGCTGCTGGACGAGCTGGGGATTACGACGGCGACGGAGGCGGAAATGCCGGTGCTGGGAGTGGACGGAGGATGATTGGGGTTTGACGGGACGCTGTGGAGAGGTAGGGAGGCATCGTTGGTGGATGCGACGGGGTTGTTGGATACGGACGATGACGGAGGAGGGGGAGGAGTGGGAGAGCGTAGGGCGCGGAGGGCGTCGGTGTGGTAGAGATAGGGATGTGGACTGCGATTGCGGGGAGGGAGGTGCTGGAGATGGGCGACATTGGGTTCTTCGGGGTCTGGGAACAAGTCGGTAGAGCTTGTTGTAGTAGTTGGTGGTGCTGAGAGTGACTCTGAGTTGAGCGGCGGCGGCTTGGGCATTCTGCCGTAGATTAAAGTCAAGGAGAGCTATGCCATAGTGTGAGAGTATGTCGTGGCTTAGGGAAGGAAGCCATGAGGGTGAGTGTGTGAATGGCACCAAAATTTATTTCACATGATATGCTTGAGAGTTTACGTAGCTCTTCTGCCCCTTTCGGTAATCCAGCCGGTTGGCCTGATACGAAAACCTATCAACTTTGGTCGATTATTCATTTATCACCGCAGGTACTCGAGTCTTGGCAAGATAGTTTCTGGTAATATTAATGTACCAGCTATGAGTGTATTTCTCCACTCCAACACATGGTATTTCCCCAAGACCAAGACACTATGTACGCCACTGCGGCCACTCCCGGTCATCTGCATTTTTTGGTGATGCTAATACAACTGGAATTTTTCACCGGACCCGGCGAATTGGCATTCTATTTGACTTTGCGTTCACGAATGAGGACTCGTGTGAGCTCCATCCAGATGGCTAAGAAATGCATGCGATCAAAAGGTGATTGTGATTGGTATCAAGCCACTACCTAAATTTATTTACAAGAAGAGAATCATGGACCCAACGGCATTCAAGCAAGGTGGGTGTGGCGTCCCTCGTAACAGTGCGTGCTTTTCAACATATCGAGATTACCTCGTGACAGCGTAGTAAATCTCCACAACCTTGGTCTATCAGCTACGATTCGGCTGGGAAGGTGATTTTGCTAATCGTCCATGTTACACCACCGTCTGATGTCGTGGGAGTCGTGAAGGTAGCGCCTGATTCGGCAACAGGGACTGAGGACCATGTCTTATCCGGTCCTGCGAAAGTGATCGTGGTGTTGACATATGTTTGTTCCGCAATTGTGGGTGAGCAACTCTGGCACTCAACGGAGGCCTCGAAGCTGTTCCAGACAATTCAGTCAGCTTGTTCTATTGAGGCTGGCTTCCACATTTTCGACCAGGAAATGAGCAATCTTACATGGTCATGGGTCCCGAATTCTTTGTGAACGTGGCCATCTCTTTACCTGTAGTGGCGTCCGTAACAACCCTATGAGGATTTAATAAATCGCAACCAATGCGACACTTCATGAGCTTACTGCGTCCATGTGTATGCTGACGGGTCCGTAAGAGTGTAGGTGATGGTTAAGCCATTGCTTGGAGTCGGTTCTAATGTTGTCAAGGTTCCAACAAATTGATTGGTATTGCCTTGCGCATCCAGTCCATACACTTCTGAAGAAATGCACCACTCGGTGTTCGCATTGGCTCCAGAGCATTCGCTCTGGCCTGGTGGATAGGAACCAATGACACTCTGAATCAAATCGCCCGTACCATTTGTCAGTCCAGGCCACAGGAACAAGCCATCTCCTCGTTGGTTAGACGGAATGGCACCTGGATATGTGGTCGTAACGAATTTGACAATCTCTTGCGTTCCTGGACCTGCATAGATAGTAGGCCCAAAAGTTATACTAACGTCGTTATGAAGCCTGGCGGATACCAATGCTGTACCAACAGCGAAGGCGGTTGTAACAACCTGTCCAATAGAATGCATGGTTCGTTCCGAAGAATTGACAAGACTTGATCACGTGGTTATTGATAATCCGAGGCAAGACGAGAGACGAGGGAGATGCTGGTGAGATGGGCACCTTCGTTTTTCTGGGCAGGAAGCAAAGGCAATATGTATTTCTTCCATAACCAGCTCTCGTTCATCGTAATGAGGCTAACTGCAAGCTTTGAGCAACTATGCGGAAAATCATCCTCCAAGGAGAAACAGTCAATGGGAAGAGCGCTGTCTCCAGTAGACAGATGAGTTTCATATACAGAAGAAGCGTGAACTTTTATTTCCCTGGAAACACTACCACATAATCAGGTAACGGTCAGTAAATAGCGCAAGATTTGATTGGATTGACTTGAACAGGGTTTGAGCAGAGCAATGGCTATCAAGCCTGTTTCAGTGTGATCTGTAAAAAGACGATGTTTGAGTGAATCGGAATATCTTTATTGGGCTTGGATGTCTTAGGGTTCTGTGTAATTCATGGAAAATTACCCGCGTCGTGTGGGACTTGGGCTCGTCCCTGCAATGCATCGGCTATGATTTAGCAGAGTGGAGTAAGGTTAGTCCAGAAGAGTCCCAAATTTTTGGACAAGTGAGTACGCTGTAGAGATGGGGAATATCAAAATCGCTGATTTCAAGACCCAGAGCTGACAGCTGATCTAATGTGCCGCAGAATGATACCATATTATTACAAGGCCAAGCCTGACTATTGAAGTGAGTCAAGGAACAGCTCTCGGACTATACCGAGGCCTTCAAACGAGTACTACTGAGTTCTTTGATGATGTCCAAAGTTGGATTAATTGACAAGGAGTCGAGGGATGAGACAATTTTCCCGGCTCGGATCAACAAAGATCCACAGTCTCAAGTCTATGTGTAAACGAGGTCAAACCTACCTTAGTACACGGCTTGTAAACGGACTGCCTACGATCTTTTGCTTTGTAGGGTCGACATTAATATTCATTCTGCGACTTTTGACCAATACAATCGACCAGCTTCAAAAGTTGATGTTGGGAGTCCGAAAGGGTAGGCGAAACCCTTGTGCAACAATCTCGTTGGTGGAGAATCTGTGTTTCATACAAAATACGAAGTATATATATACATGCATATATATGGCCGGGGAAGCTGGTTCACAATCAGTCAACTAATCAATTTGCATAAGTCATGTCCATTTGTACCCCTCCACGTCCGCTTTTCTTTTTCCGAGCGTTTTGGGCTATGGATGAGCCAAAGTTGAATTGACAGTTATCCTTGTTTGATTTCGTGAACTTCTGATATGTCCAGGTTCTCTCAAGTAGCTGCAGTGTGGCGGGAAGTTATGCATAATCTCGTTGGAGATGCACGCGATGATGTCTCGCGGAACTCTGCCCGCACACTTTTAAGACAAATAACCTCTATCCTTCAACCACCCTCTCACATCCTCCGCGTCCCTTGTCCTCCACATATCCTTGGCTCTCACATTATCACTACTCTGTGCTAGTGCTCGATCAAATCCCTTGGTGCTCTTGTCTTTGAAAAAGGTCTCCACCTCCTCCCACTGCTCTTTCTTAGTCAATGCACTTGTGCAAATCGCTACCACCGAGCTAAGCATTGTTAGACCTGGCGGTAGAATCGTCTGTAGCTCTTCCCAATTTTGCGTCATCCAGCTCCAGAGCGCTTTGATCCCGTCCTCGTGCAGACGCAGACCTGCGAGCGGGAGGTAGATGTCTTGAGGCTTAACTTCGTTCGAGTCGAGGGGTAATGCGAGCGTACGCTGGACGAGTTCTGGCCGTTTGGCCCGTCCAAGTGCACGGAGTGCCGTATTACGCTCCTCGCTCGTTTTAGCATTACGGTATTCTTGGAGGATGGCGTCATATTCTTGCTCGCCACCTTCTTGGAGAACAATGCCATAAATAGCGCTACGCAAATTGGGCGGGATGGCGCTGCGGTCACCCGACTTGAACTTTGCAAACATGTCAAAAGCGGCGTTCCGAGTCTCTTGGTCGCCCGAAAGAGCGGCAGTACCAAACAGCAGTGATTTAAATTGTTGTTCAATATGGCCATCACTATCTTTGAATGTCCATCCAAGTTTGTGTGCCTTGTCACTTGCAAGATCTCGCTGGAAAGCTTTTAGAGCGTCCTTGGTCTTCTGGTCTTCAAATATCCATGCAGCTCGTACTGATGATAGTCTCGAAAGGATCTCATCCCAGACTACAAATTCGGATTCGGATTTGAAGCTTTGTAGAAGAGAGAAGAGAGCTGACGTTTTCTGGTATCCCGTAGAAGAGAGCGCTCCGGCATCGGCAATCATACCGGCTCGATCTTCTGTCGAAAGTAGGCCTTTTCTTGCAGCATCTCCCAACTTTTCGATACGCTCTGCAGTATATGAAGTCCGGTAAATTCCGGAATGATCCGCGTTGAGCTTGTAGAAATCCAAATCATCAAGCTTAAAGTTCTCCTCCCTTTTCGATAGTACAAGCTCTTTATTGACCCCACTCTTTGTGCGCAGTTCTAAGAACACAGGATAAAGCGTCTTGTCCTCGTCAGGTTTTACATCGGCTGTCCGTAAGAATCGGTTTTGCTTTACGTTAATAGACTGAGTGCTCGGGTCCTCTGTCACGTGGACGACAGGATATCCCACATTCTTTGTCCAGATATCCATTACTCCCTCCACATCCTTGCCACTTGCATCACTCAGGGATGCCCAGAGGTCTTTGGTTTGCGTATTACCATAAGCATATTTGGCCAAGTATCGACGGATACCTTCCATAAAGGTCTCTTCACCCAGATAAGTGGAGATCATTCGGAGGACGCATGACCCCTTGGAGTAAGATATTGCGTCGAAGATTTGATTAATTTCATCCGCGCGCTTTACCGGAACTTCAATTGGATGGCTGCTTCGTAGCGAATCGAGCGACAAGGCACTCTGCAGATTATCTGTAGTAGCGCGTTAGTCATACATAGGGTACCACAGTTTTCTGCAGGACTCACCGGTCACATAGCCCTCCCAAACCTTCCACTCAGGATAAAACGCATTGCACGAATACCACGACATCCACGTCGCAAATCCTTCATTGAGCCATAGTCCGTCCCAAAAGTCCATGGTGACAAGGTTCCCGAACCATTGATGAGCCAGTTCATGCTGAACAACCTCGGCAACCCGCTGCTTGGAGGATGCGCTGGCGGTCTTATGGTCAAATAAAAGATCGACAACACGATATGTAACCAGACCCCAATTCTCCATAGCACCTGCGCTAAAATCCGGGATTGCCGCCATATCCATCTTTGGAAGTGGAAATTTACTGTCAAATTTCTTTTCGTAAAAATCCAAGGTTCGTGCAGCAAGCTCAAGGGAAAAGCGGCCATGTTCAATATCCTTGTCTGGTGTCGCGAATACTCGAATCGGTACGCGGAAGCTATTGGTCTCGATTGATTTCAATTCACCAACGATAAATGCCAGGAGATACGTGGACATCTCGGGGGACGTATTAAACTTGTGTGCAACTCTCTTGCCGCCAGACTGCGCTGAATCGACTTCTGTTGCAGAAGCTTCGTCCATGTTACTCAGACATGTCAAGTGCTTATCTGCAATAAGCGTGACCGTGAAGCGAGCTTTGAGAGCCGGCTCATCCCAGCATGGAAACGCCCTTCTTGCATCTGTAGCCTCCATCTGGGTGGTTGCCATCCACTGTTTCTGTCCATCTGCTCCCTGCCAGGAAGACCTATAGAAACCAGCCATGTTGTCATTAAGCGTACCGGTGAATGTAATGGAGAGCTTCGCCTTGCTGCCTGCAGTGATTTTCCGGTCGAAGGAGAAGGTGGTGGCCTGGGCATCTGCATCGTATGATACTTTCGGTGACGAGGTGATTAGGGATGACCCGGAGTGAATCTCGGTTTTGTGAATGTCGATCTCTAATGAGTTCAAGGAGATCGATTCTGTATCTTCTACAACATCCAGACTGGACTTAAGTCAGCGATGTTTCCAAAGCACGGGTACGGAGCAGCCTGGCCTGCCAAAACCTACTCTACATCCACCTTGCCATTATACTTGAACGTTTTGAAATTGGGTTCCAGAGTAAGATCATAGTGAACAGGCTTCACGTTCTTTGGAAGAACCTCACGACCTTTTGCGATATCCAAGCTGCCACCAGCTTCTTCTGTGTCTTTGTAAAGTTTGCACATATTTCGCCGATACGAACAACGTCTTGCTATAATGCGAGTATTGAAAGTAATCCGAGAACGTCCAAGTATTGGGCGCAAGTTGCCAGTAGATGTGTGTCGAGAGAGTGCAGGAGAGCAATTGCAGCACGATTGAAGAGATGTACTAGAAGGAGAGGAGGAGTAAAAGGCAGGAGGCGGGGAAGAGTTTAAAAGCAAGCGCGCAGGGCTCGAAGCCAGATTCCTCGATGGACTAGCAGCCGTAAGAAAACTCGTATTATGCCGCCCAGACGCCCGAAAAAGGGAACTAAGAGATAGACGCTGCATGGAAACACAATTGACAGGAATTAGCGAGCGGTGTAGTTTTATCAAACTACAAGTGATTGAATGCGAAGGGCGTCATGTGGGGAGCTCGTCTACCGCTGGCGAAACTTTTCCGCCTTTGGAAGTTGGCCCCCTGTTCTCTATCCGAGCCGCCCATAAGGTGCTGACCTTTTTCCCTTTTACATCATCACGGCAAAGGACTTGTCCAGCTTCTGCCTTCTCGGCTGATCAGAATGCTGGCACAAAGACAAATAGGTCTTCCTTTGCAAGAGTGACTATCCGCACGTTTGAGGCACCTTTCTCCTTTGACATAGACTGGTCGCTATAGGTTGAGGCGGGACATATTACTTGTTAAGGCCACCAATTGGCACCTTGTTGAGCTTTCAAACTGCGGAACAGAATTCAGACTCGCTAATTCGTAAAGTCTTAGCGGCCCAATGGTGGGAAAACCCAGTGAAGCACATTAACTGTTTGGGGGCCGCGGATTTGACCGAGGTCTTAACAACGCAATTTCTTAGCCAGACTATTCTCATGATAACAACCATTACTTCATGCCATAGTCGTACCTTGAAGATGATTCTGTGTAGCGATGATTTAGACTGATATCTACAGGAAGAGGGGAATCCTGCAATCATCCTCTTTCGACTCTACCTTTCAATTTTACGAAAAAAGCCCTGTACTTACGTTCAGATGACAATTTCTACCGAGAAGTACCTTGAGAAGATGACCCGTAAATCATCATTGCTTTGCCACCTCGTATGATATGTGTGCTGTTTGAGCATAATTGTCTCGTTTTTTTTTTTTGGCATTCAGAGTTCACGTGCGTAGCTTGTTGCTACAGGGTGCTGGATAAAAGTGAGATCAATACGGAGAAATCATCGCTACTAAAGATCAAGATGCCTGAGAGGGATTAGTAGACAGTTCCATGTTCAAAGGACTCACCAGCGACATCCTAGGCCAGTTTCGGCTACAACTTCCAAAAGTGTAAAATTAAGAGATTGCTCGTCATCTTCTCACGAGAGTATAGCACTTGTATCTTTGCTACAGAAAGGCAGCTTGTGACCACGCCACAACTCGTAAAAAGCGGCATTATCGTAGTCCTTCTACGGTAATAGTCAAATGCGTTGGCTAGGATTAGGTCAATGGTACATTTATCGCTACCAATCGCTTTTCGAAAGCGGTCTACTGATAATTTCGTGTCGCATAATATAGGTGCTTTAGACCGCTCAATCTATCATGCGGACTAACAAGCCATGCTTGTTTGTCAGCGTGCATTGCGTTCTGCTCGTGCAAACCCTATAGAACTATACTTCTTTAGTCTTGGCGAAAGAGTAATTGGCCCAAGTCATGTCCATTTACCCTAAGCAGTATTGCTTCTGCATAAAAGCGAATGTCTTAAAGACATGTATTCATTGCTTTACTTAGCAGCATGTAGGCTATGAGGCCATCGCATCCAGCTCCAGCGTCATACCCCGCTCATTGCATCTGACGACCACTTCCTTCATTTCCTACGCTACATGCGTCCCTCTTATAATATGTTCAATCTGTAACCAACCCTCGCAGCGACCCTGCTGCACGACATCACCACTGAGCACCTCCGTATGTGCGTCCCTGTTAGACGCAAGAGAAACCATTGACTTCCATGCGCGCCAGATCCAGACGCCGAAAAAAGGCATCATAGTGGAGAGGCGGAAAGACAAAAAGGAAAAAGAAAAGTACAGGTCGACGCGTGCCTGATGGTCCATGTAAACGCCATATCCTAGATCCATCATGATTCACGTCAAGGGAGGGGGAAAAGACAGAGGTAGAGAAGAAGGGGAGAGAGAGTAGAGGAACCATCCGTCCATCCCCAGAACCCCAATGTATTACGCCAGAGCCGAGTGAAACTATCACGTATGCCTGGGAACAAAGGGTATCGAGTGCTGGCCCTTCCCCACCCCTGCTCCATGTTAAGAAAGGAAAGGGTCTCCCTAACTCGCTTGGCGCCAGTAGAAGCCTCTGCAGCCAATACAGGAGAGAAGTGCTTTAAAATAGAAAGACAGAGGAAAAGCACGGGGAAAACATCAGTAGAGGCGCCGCTGGGCAATTGAGCCTATGTGCCCAGATGAATGTGCAAGCTGTAGAACCGACTGAAAACGCCGTGGATTTGGAAATACGCATCGTTTTGTAGGATTTGATTTTGAGAAATAATTGAGTAGGTAAAGAAGCGTAAATCTGGACATCATTGTTGTGGTGGGGTTTGCGCTATTGTAGGCGAAAGTGATGGAGATATTTTAGTGGGATGTTTGCCTGTTGGTGCAGCTCCAATTGACGCACGTTTGTTGGAATTTTGAATGGCGACTTTCTTGCGGAGAGCATTTAGACGTGCCTTTGTACCTTCAATGACTGTGATCATGTTAGTTGTGAATACAGGTGTAGAATGCTTCTAAGGTGGTGGCTTACGCCTCATAACGGTTTGGCGATCTTCCGTTTCCATGCCGTTAATAATCTCATCTTCAGCTCTGGCGTCTCTCTTTCCAGTGCCAGATCGCTTTAAAGGCTCATCATCACTTTCAAGCACAGCCTCGAGCATACGCAAGGCTGTCATGTACGTGAGTTCGCAACCAGGGAGATCTTCACCAACGAGCTCATTGACAGCAGCCTGGCGACTCATCTCTACCGCACGGTCATACATCAGCTTCTCTGCTGTAATGCCTGATGTCAGAGTGATGTTCTCGGCAGAAGTTCCGATGCTGGTGTTTGAATTGGTAGTAGCTGGATGATTATTTGGGTGACCTGGATGATCGAGGGGAAGCTGCTTTTGCGCTTCAACTAATTTGCGACCCACAAACTCCGACTTCTCCAGACACTCATTAAAGCGAGATCGTGCCCATTGGACAACACTGTTCATTCGGCCTGGCACATTGATTTGGCCAGTCTTTACAATTTCAGTTCGAGATGTTGGAGATTCGTAGACGATTTCTCCCCTGTTCCGGTGACCCCACCAGCTCCCAGCTAGATCAATTGCTTTGGCAAGGATGGACAGCGCCTTGACATAGAGCACAAGCGCTTCTTCAGAGATTGCGACAACAGCATCCACTGTCAAATCATCGTCTTCGTCATCTGGCCCATCTCCCGTGCCAGGTCGATGGATACCAAGACCCTGATCGTTTGAAGGTACCGCAGGCAGTAACTGCTTGTATTTGACTTCGGCAAAAGCATATACTGTGTCACTCCGGGTTGCTGCATCCTCGATTGTAAAAACAACTTCCGTGTCCTTATCTAATGGGGCTTTGCGGCCATCACTGATTAGAAGCTGATTGCCTTGAGCGGTTGGGTATGTCGGGAAAGCCGTGTAACCTTGAGGTGGAGACAGACCCTTGGGAAAAGGCGGTGAGAGGCCAGTACCAAATAATCGTAGATTTGCCATATTCAAGGCTTTCGAAATGGCAGATGTTGCTGCCGAACCAGCACTGGATCCATAGCGACGCTCATAAGAGGGCCTACGTTGGTGAATGATATCCTGTTTTGGCGCGCTTGGAACCACGCGTCCTTGAGTGCCATAATTTGTTGGCAATGACGCGGGCGTACCTTGTGTTGTCGCTCGACGAGCTATGGCACCTTGACTCGATTGCTGATGCACACCCCCTTGAATATGAGGGCTTGCGGCAAGCTCATCTGCAAAAGCATTCACCTCGACTGCACGCTTTTCTACTAAAACATAATCGCGCTCAAAGGCCACGTCTTGTGCAGCTCGTTCACGAGCTTCCCGTGCTGCCCTTTCCTCTGATTTCCGCTGCGGTGCTCCTCGCTCACGATCAAGCTGTTCCTTCAAAATAGAAGAGCTGGGTGAGTTCTTGCGGCTATTGTGTCTCTCGAGGGCTATGACTGCGGCACTTGGGGCGCGCTCCTGTGCAAAGTTTTCACGAGCAGGCGCTGTCGCGTGAGAGGTGATGCTGGGTCGACGTGGCGAGGCCAGTACTTCTTCCTGCGTGCGTTGCTCCTTCACCGGAGGCATTGTTGTAGGAGAAGGACCTGTGCTACGACGACCAGCCGAAGGCGGCCTGGCCGGTGCAGCATTTGCTGATAGAGGTGAAGATCGAATATCTTGCTTCATTGCTGGTGTTTGAACAGCATCGGACAATAGCCGTTCACGAGAGGTTTTTTCGATTACTTTGGCTTCATTTGCTGGTCGATCCTGCCTCCTCACTGCTTGTGCACTACTTTCAGGAGCTTTGGGTACACGTCGCTCAGCTGGCACGTCAATTTCTGAAGACATTTTTGGTAGCTCGCGAGGTTTGTCATCGCCGACCAAGCCCGGAATTTCTTCAGTAATGACGGGATGATTGAAGAAATCTTCAAAACTAATGCGCACAACTGGGCTCTTCTTTAGCAGGCCTCGGATAGCCTTCTTGAGCGAACTTCCAACATGTAGACCCGATGGAAATGGAACAATGTCATCTGCTTTTTCAATTCTTCGCGCAAGTTCAACGTGGTTCGATGCGCGGAACGGTGGCTTCCCCACCAACAACTCGAACGTGACGGTGCCAACAGACCACAAATCTGCTTTTGCATCATACTTCTCATAACGAAGTATCTCTGGAGCCATATAAAGCGGTGAGCCGCAAAGCGTTTCTGCCAAGGAAGTCTGTGGTAGAAATCGCGCAAAGCCGAAATCGGCAATCTTGAGCATTGGTAAAGATTCAAGGCCAACCATTGGAACCAGGGAATTAGCACTCGCCTCAAGTGGCTTATCTTCTGGCTTTTGTTGTCTGAGTGATAATGGAGATGGATTAAGTAGAAGATTTTGGGGTTTGATGTCGCGGTGTACAATGTTTCTATCATGCAAGAATTGAACTGCACTTGCGATTTGCTTGAGAAAATGACGGACTATAACCTCATTTAGACCCGCTCCTTGTGTGTTCGGGTATTTCCTCATGGCATCGGCCATCACTGCATGATTGCCCAGTGTGTTTCTACCCTTGATGAATTGTGAAAGATCTCCCAATGAACAATACTCCATGATGATATGCATTCGATCCGGAGCATGATGGCAAGCGAAAATGGCGACGATATGGGGATGCTGCAAACTCTTGAGAATCTCAATCTCACTCTGGAGGTTGTCTCTCAGCTTCTTGGTCAACTTCGTGGTATCGACCGACTTCACGGCAGCCAAGGATTTCTTCGACTAAAAGCATGGAGCACAGTTAGCAAATGCATAGTTTATCTATATTTTGTGACTTGAAAAGAAGTGCACGACTCCACACATGGGGTCGCCCAATTTGTAATGACTCACCTTGTGTCGAGCAGAGTACACTGTTGCAAAGCTACCCTTTCCAATCTGCTCGCCCCGTACGAAATCTCCAACAGCCAAGGGGCGTTCCATTTCGGAGCTTGATGCCGTTCCTCGACTCGACGACCAGGGTTGAGCGGGTGATTTTGAGGTCATGTTGTTGTGAAGCTGCGGCTACGTCTTCGATGCGTTGAAAATGCGAAAGTATAGCGCCCCTACCAACGAAGGCGAGGATATAAAACGGCAGTAACGTGGTTATACATGGAGACACAGGAAGACGGTAAGGTAGAGGTCCGGTTCCAGCGGTGACTGAAGGTTTTAAGACACAGGCTGAAGTCTGAGTGGTACTGGCAAGACGCGACAGATTGTTGAAAAAGGACGTCGAAGACAAGAGCAATTAGCGGACTCGCTGTGACTTGGACGATGGGGTCAATGCTGGAGGCCGGCTAAGCCTTGGCAAGGCTGGCCGAGTCAACGAGTGGAGGAGAGCTCTCAGAGCTCAGCAACAGATTAGGGTGAAGCGGAAAGGGAGGGCAAAAACAAAGCACAAGGAAGAGCGAATACAGAAGTGAAGCGGAATGGTAGAGACGGGGAGATAAGGTGAGATGGAGGAACGAGGTTGAAGAGGAGGAAGCAGACTGGTCGTGAAGGCGTCAGAGGTGGTGAGCGATGAGTGGTCATGCTCATGCTGCGGTGCCTAGCTGCTTAGCGTGACTCGCCGCCGGCGACGACAGGGACCGCCTTATCGCCCTGATACTGCACCTGACCGCAAGTCACAACCACGACCAGCGCTGCCCCGCGCCTCCCTACCACCCGACAAAGCGACTCAGATGAGATGAAGCTGAAGTGCACGTTGGCCCGTCACGTACCGCCGTACGAGGGCCCTGATGGCGGTGGCTTGGTCAGAAATTGCGTTGATGGCGGAATGGCAATTGCGTGCTACTCGCCCTTCCTCAGTCAAGATCGTGGTTTGCCGGTCCGCCCCTCTGCGGCATACCGGATCCACGAAACAATCTCAGTCTAGAGCTTAATCAAGCCATGCATTACTCAATCCATTCGTCTGCCCTGATGAATTGGGTTTTCCAGGTACGCATGTGCAAGCTATTTATCTCCGTGGCGATGCTGGGACAACGGGATCTGCCTCGAAAGGGTATTTGCCAAACAACCAGAGCGCATTCAATTACTACATTCGCAATGCCGCTTTGAAGATCATTCTGCATGTATAAAAAACATCGACCCGTTTCTCGTACTGGATTGGGGCGAAACGTGCTCCAAGCGTTCGGCAGGGCTAGGCTGCATTGGGGAACTCTAACAAGACGTCATTCCGATACCAGGGCACCAGGGGTGCGCATCCCCCGGACCAAGAGCTTGCAGCTACGTGTCAAGCATGGTGAATAGATCAAATAAGGTTATCAGGGCTCGCTACTCTTTGACCCGAAGCAATCCGATTTGTTCAGACCTAGCTATTGAAAGCATTTGTTGTCTTCGGGAATAAAGGACGTTGACTAGGGATCTCACTTTGTGATCCTACTGCGTTTCCCTCAGCAAGTCTTCAATAGGAGTGGAAAGAGACTGGGATTGGGATGCATGTGTGAAATCCCTACTTGTCTCGTTTCTACGGTGACCATCCCAAGTATATTTCTGACATGCCGTTATTCTTATCTAACACCGATCTATCTTTCTTCTTGACAAAGTATTCTCATCTTAATATCATACTCAGACTCACTCTTTGTCAAATGCCAAACAGATACGGGAGCCATCTATTTATCTCAGAGCCCGGTGTCACAGTAATTATGGGGCTACATTTGGCACGGTAGAATACTCTTTGACAAGTACGATGTATCTTTCCACGACGTTTGGCCAGCATTGGTGACTACAAGGACATTGGCTTGATTGCTGGCAGCTAGAGGTTTCAAGAAGCATATTACGGGCAGGCTATTCTACATAACTCACTACAACATTCAAAATTCCCGGCAGTTCGACATCTTCGTCACATGAAAACTGGATAGCGGCCCTGTACATGGGTAACGCACCCTCTGAACCAAAGGACGCGGTAGAAGTCCAGGAAAATGTGACGAGTAAAACTAGAAACAACTCATGGAATTATCATCTGTTTACTAGAAAAGCCGAATCACACACGCATTAGTCATTGAACTAGTCTCAAATAAAAAGGTTACGTATTCCATCCACAAAGACAAACCTGACCTCCACCACAAGAACGTGTTCAATTGAACGTTTCATTTGATCCTCTGAGCAATAAATTGACTATGCGTTTGAATTAAACCATAGGAAAGATCTTGCAGAGCAATCTGATAGAGGTAGCACTGTTAGGTGTGGTATGAGCTTATCTAAAAGGCCTTGAACTTTGCATTTAATCGACGACTGCAAATCGAGAAAAGCTTGATAAAAATCAAGGAAAGTATTATTCAAAAAGGTGCAGCATGATTATATGCTATAGATACCTTGTCTCACTGCTAGCTAAGTTAACGGAATTAAACTTAAAGGCGACCACATCAAGGATAAAATACCCACTGAGCTCTGGTTTGATAAAAGTCAATATGTAGCTGGCATCCTAGACTTGATCGGCGTGATGGTTTAGAGCCTAATTCGACAATATTCCACAATGAACTATACTAGCTAGAAAGCCACCGTCCCGATGGAGAAAGTTCCAACTTAAATCTTGTACCTGGCATGATGAAATATTGGTCATTATGCCTTAAGGTATTACAGTGGCAGGACATCCAAGGGACGGGCCGGCCCCTCGGTTGGGAGAATAAACCCTGGTCATAGGTGCCCAAATCCAACCATTGCCCATTAGAAAACCCGGGGTAGACCAGTGTTAAACACCTAACCTCGAGATGGTCGCCGACCTTCTCATGCCGAGTGGTTATATATGATGTACATCGGGCTTCCTGGGCGGGATATCAAATATTCTCGACCTCGCACTCCCTCCAACTACAGCTGTTGAAGTTTCATCGCACCAAGATGGGCCTCGGTATTCTTGAAGACACCAAGCTGGAGCATGTTCCAGGTTTGAAATGCTTGGTCTTTGATCCTTATCTGCTCTAATAACATCGCCAAGGGACGGCCACACTGGAAGAAGATCGCCTCGACCTCGGCGTAAGTCAAATCGCTGCTACAGGTCTCAAGACAGACAAGACCGGACGCATTATTCTCGTCCCACAGCCCAGCGATGACCCGAATGATCCCTTGGTATGAGCTTCACCAATTTTGACATAGTAGACGACATGAATAACTTGAACGACAGAATTGGCCAACATGGAAGCGCGATGCCATTCTCTTCGTCTTGTCCTTACTCTCTGTCATCGCTTCGACTCTCAGCCCTTTACTCGCCGCAAACACCCTTACCCTCTCACTAGTCTTCCATCGCAACTTTACAGAGATGGCGCTTCTCACGGGATACCATTTGCTCGGTGTTGCTGTAGCTGGCGTGCTGTTTGTGCCAAGCGCTAGGGTGTGGGGAAAAAGACATCTCTATCTCCTTGGCACTGTTGTTGTCATCTTTAGTAGCGCCTGGGGTGGTGCAAGTGGTACAAATTATGATAGCTTGCTCTGGGCGAGGATTTTCCAAGGTGTTGGACTGGCGCCGTTTGAGGCCTTGGTTAATGCAAGCGTAGGAGACATGTACTACGTGCATGAGAGGGTAAGCATCTTTCATTGTTGGCTGCAGAATCAATCTTAATGGCCTCTAGGGTACACGAATGGCACTTTCGAATCTCGCGCTTTTTGGGGGCTCCTTCTTCACGCCTGTCCTTGTCGGCAAAATCACCTCTACCATGGGCTGGTCATGGACCTTTTACTTCATCGCCATCTTCGCAGGTGCCCTCCTTCCCGTCGTCATCTTCTTTGTTCCAGAGACCGCATATGCCAGACCCGAATATCTCAATATCGACACCGCTGCCATCCTTAAAAGACTCAATGCAAACACTACGCTTTCCAACTCTGCAACGGACACAGACGGCGTCAATCACTCCTTCTACGAGCCTGAAAAACCAAATCACGACACTGCCGTCAATACCAAAACCGCCGAATCGTCCAATGGCCATCATACCCCAGCCAAAACCCGCTTCCCACGCACCCTTCTCCCGTTCAATGGTCGCAAGACATCTGAGTCTTATTTCCGCCTCTTCCTGCGGCCCTTTCCCCTGTTCCTGCATCCCGGCATCCTCTGGGCCTGTTTCATCCAAGGCACGCTGATCGGATGGACCGTCATGATTGGCATTGTGCTGGCTGCCATCATGCTCGGCCCGCCGCTGTTCTTCAACGAGGTCAAAACCGGGTATATGTATACCGGCGCTACTATCGGCGCGTTCGTGGGGTACGTGTTATCCGGCCTGATTGCGGATCCCAGTGCGCGGTGGTTGACAAGGCGAAATCGAGGCGTATTTGAACCGGAGTTTCGCATGGTGCTGGTGATTCCGCAGCTCTTGTTGGGATGTACGGGCTTGTATGGCTTTGGGATCGTGAGCAATGATATCGTTAGGTATGGATGGTTTTGGCCAGACTTCTTCTTTGCTTTTGAGGTGGCAGGGATGGTGTTGGGTGCAGTGGCGAGTGCGTTGTATATTGTGGATGCGCATCGAGATATCGCTGTTGAGGCTTTTACCTGCTTGATGATCTTCAAGAACGTCTTCTCGTTCGGACTAACGTTCTCGGGCTATAATTGGTTGGTGTATAATGGGATCAAGAAGCCGTTCATGGCGATAGCGAGTGTGCAGGTGGGCATCTGCATGCTGACAGTTTTTATGTGTAAGTTTGCCCCCAATGTCCGGCTAATAGAGCTTCAACGGTTGATTGTGATTCTGCAGATGTCTTCGGGAAGAAAAATCGGTCGTTCTTTGCCCGACATGATATCCTTCGACTTTTAAAACTCCGCTAATAACTTGCAAAGCTTTTGTATATAGATTGGCTCAGTCTTGAAAACGCATACGTCCTATGTATTAGTCTCTTAATCGCACGCTGTAGATCCTGTTATAACTATCCTCATACCCCGGGATTGCGAAGCGATATTGGTAAATGAAAGCATCTTGTTGCTGCATTTCGATCAATTTAAGGCCATAGCTTTGTGCTGATTGTGGACCATTGACTTCGAGTGAGGTCGTGAAAGAGATGAATACATGTCAGTAACGATCATGCATGCTATGCTCGTTTTGCCGATCTATTTACAATCAATACCGCAAACTGCATGATCCAAGAAGGTTATATTTGAACTGGTACCTCATCGGTTTTCCCCCTCCACCTTCTCCACCTTCTCTACCTTGACCGTCTCTACCGCAGTGCGCCCTATCTCACCACCACCACCTACCACCTCCCCCTTCTCATTCCTCTCCTTCCTCTTCCATCCCGTCTCCAACATCTTCCCCAACTCAAACCTCGGAAATGGATGGGCGGCGCCACTAAAGACCACTTTATCCAACTGCAGCACATCTTCGGGTCCAAACAACAGATATAGCCACTTTAGCGTCTCTGCCATCCACGCTGACGACATGTTGTCCCGCTGCGGTGGCGGTGTTAGTGTCACGTCATCAAGACTTGTGTAGCCATTACGACCTCCAGCATCGGTGTGCTGCAGGAAGGACTCAAAGATGTCCCAACCCCATTGTCGGTAGGTGGTATCGCCAGTGATGCGGTAGAGGTAGAAGAGGGAGGAGATGGTTGAAGGGGATTGGTGGTTGGCGGAGTCACGGCTATCGCGTTGGATGATGTAGTCGTGGATCCAGGACGTCTCCGAAGATGTGATATTGACGGTAGAGTCAAGGGGGCCGTCTGAGAGCATATGTGGGGGATCATGGATTTGGAAGCGAGCGGCTTCGGGGGCGAGGCCCGTGGGAGTTGCTTTGTACATGCCATAACAGGTTCGGAGAAGTTGTCTCGCTAGTTCGAGTTGCTCTTCTTGTTCTTCATGCCATTGGAAACCCTTCCTGAGCTCAGAGATGCGTTTACCCCCTGTCAAAGCAAGTACAACTGTGCCAGGGACGGAGCAAGAGGAATGCATCATTTTCGGATCAAGAGCTTCATCGAGACCGTTTGGTCTCTCCCCAATTAAAGTAAAGTTTGCTGTCTTTGAATACGTAATGAGATGTTTGCGAATGCCAGCAAAGGCATCATTCCACATATCATTGTAGACCTCTTCCTGCTTTGAAGTTTGTAAATATTGTTTTATAAGACCCTCTGAGAATCGACTTTAGCTTCAAAGTTGTGTAACCGAATGATATACGGTGACTTACGATAGTAATACTCGCCGCCACTCCCAAGACGAATTTCGTTGCCTTGAAAAGTGTTTGTGTCCGAATTGACAAACGATGGCAAAAGTCCATCTTTAGCGCCAATGCCATCAAGCGACTGAATCGCATTCTCGGCAGCCTCCCAGTAGTTTTTCTCACCTGTAAGTTTAGCAACGTATTTAAGTTCCAGCTGGACACCTCCTGCAGAAGCACTGGATGTTGCTCCAGCATTTACATCGGCTGGTACGCCTCTCATTTTGGCTAGATTTACTCTTGAAACGGGAATCCCCGTTCCAGACTCAAAAGCGCCTAGTATTCGATCAGCCAACTGAGCCGCCTTTTCCCGATAGAGGTCGTCACTAAGAGAGCTTTCCTCTATAGATACAGGGGCCATATCGGGAAGAGTCGTGGATAAAAAGTGTGCTGAGAGTAAACCTCCCAACACTTGCGTGATTGCCTCGAAAGTACCGACCTGGTCGGAATCAATATCAAAGCTCAAAGTTGTTGATATCCAATCTCGTGCATGTGCAAGCTCGGTCGTCAAGTTCATGATCATTAGGGTATCCAGACTATCCACGATAATCCATCCCATGCCATTTGTGCCCTCAATTATCTGCCTTCCTCTTTTTGAAAGCGGGCGATATTCGTCAAAGCCCCAAGCATGGTCTTCATAGGCCTTCCAAGTAGTTCTGAAAGCATCTCTAACCTGTTTTTGTCTTATACTCCAATCGATCTCCTTTGGCTGTGAGCTTCCCCGCCAGAAGCCCTTACTCGTATTATCTTCAAACAAATTGATTGATAGCAGTCCGGCCCAATACGAAAGTCCGACTAAGAGTAAGATCAGGCTCAAAAGAAATCGTTTCTGTTTCAAAATGGGCTTCCTCCGCCCAGACGTCGTGCGATTGTATGGCTTGTCTTTGTACATTGGCAGGCCTCTTTTGTCTCTATCGAACACACCTCCCATCTTCTCTACCACGACGTTGGCGTATCCATTTTGCATGTTTCTTCCGCGCTCTTTGTGCGACCTGGCCCACACGTTATCTTCATACCGGCGTTGAGGGTCGCTTTGTGTTGGTACATTGCGGGAAACTGCATGTGACATCCCCGTTTGGCCGATTCTGTTTGTGCTGGAAGCTGTCGAGGAACTTGAGACTTGACAAGCTTGGACTTTGAACTCGCTCAAGTCGTCATTCTCGTCTCGCAAGTTTGATGGAGCGGGTGACGTAGTTCGCCAGGTTTGAGTTTGGAAAATGGGATTCGAGGAAGCGTCTTGAAAACCGGCACGAACGCTAAAAGGGTCCTGGTTGTTCATGCCATGAGATTGTAGACTAGGGAGGACCCAAAGGAGGAGGATACATCAGATGGCGCTAACTTGGTTTAGGAAGTCGATCTTTTAATATTTGATTGCAGCGAGTGCGTAAATGGCTTCTTGGCGATGCAGGGGTAAATCGCGGATAACTGCGATCAACTCATGCATGTTGTCTAGCTTTGTGAAACACGTCATGTGCAACGAATGTGATTCGAGAAACCGCGGTGATGTAGGAATTAAAAGCTGGAAACAAATTGCTCTGTTAAGCGAAGCCAAAAGAAGCCAAGATTACTAAAACAGTACGGAGTACAGGTCGACTGTATCATGCAGGTACCACAACAAAGCCGGTAGAGTATGACATCAAAGTTTCGTTTCATTTATATTGCCGTTTTTGGAACGCAAATCCATCCCCTTTCAAGATCACTTTGAAAGACTTGAGTTTAGATTTACGGTTTTGCAATCCAAAATTTTTTACATACGACGAAATATGCGTCTATATCCTCCTCGAAAGAACGGAAACCGAGACTTCCATTTGTGACCTGAGACACAGCTTGGACTGTTCAATACCAGTTTGGTGGTCAGGCAAATCCGAACTCATGAACGCATCAAACATATATCAAGATAGGCAATGCATTCGCTGATGCCTTGTTCATTGCTATCTTTGTCCAGATGTACGGATGGCCTGTTGTTAAGATGTGGTCTACAAGAAAAGGTTGGGTAAACTTGATGATGCGTCCACCTTGAGCTACTCCAATAGGCTTGACCATTCATAAGCAAGTTCGAGTAGAACTTCATCGGAAAAGCCACTGCTAAGCAAGAAGCATCGAAGGTACTTTTCAAACCCTGACGCTTCCCTATCTTCACGCGTCAGGGGCCAGAGCCAAGTAAAAATTGCATATGGGGAACGCAAATTCCTTTCCACTGCAAACTCAAAAAGGGTTGTGATCCGACAAGCCACTGAAGATCAATTGGAGAGGTATTTTGACTGCGGAATATATCGATTACGAATCCTTCTAAATGCAATTGGAAGCTAATGCAAACGCCATTTCGTGAACGCCACTGAACCATACTGCGACTTCATGTCTCTGGCAGTTATATGCATTGCATCCTTATCTCTTGCCCTTGACATTTTTCTTGCCCACCTCCGTTATCGCAAGTCCTACGACCCAAATCATTAATTGATTCGCAATCCCCATGCTAAAAGACTTTAGATCGTACCTGGTGGTAAGCTCTGCTTCAGTTTCTCCGCCTTGTCCGTATCCTTCAATACGAGGGTGTATAAGAATCGATGACATCGAACCTTGAACTTGATCTGTTGTGAGGCAGGGTTCTTCTTGATGCGTGCCGCTTGAATTGCACGTTAGCTCACATTCTTTCGGATGTAGTTCGAGTTATAGATGGGTCATGAGTGTAAGATATATTGTTTTTCTGCTGTAGTAATGCATAGGAATGAGGATCGTAACGGAATTTACTTGACAGAATGACGATGAGTTGCTAGGTAGGGTGACTCACAAGATGCATCCTTTCGGCGGCAGATCTCGATGAACTGCTTGATGTCGGAGACTTCTCGAGGCATGATGATATTGTCTTTGTAGAATGGGACTGGATTTGCGTACTGGTGATGCGAAATTGATGCTGTGGGGGTGCGGCTCGCTAAAAGTTCGGTACGCTAAAAGATCCAAAAAAAGATGACCGGGATCCGGTACAAAGTAAATACAATTGGGGGCCCAACCAGGCGCGATGAATTTTTTGTAATCGCTTTCAATTGACCAATCGAATTACACAAGTTTTCGGTGAGTACTCAAAGAAAAGTGGCCACGTGAGAGCGGGGCTTGAAACGCGAGTCATGATCGAAGATGATTGTTCAGCGGTCCAATTGCGGCGGGGTGGTCTGCAGCGTATAACAGCGATTTATTTGGAAAGCATGGTAGAGTCAAAGTTTGATGACTTGCTGTTAATGTTGCTATTACAGTTGTTACATATTTAACCACCTATTCAACACCCACCATGGCTGAATTTGATGCCATCTTAAGCAAGTGGACAAATCCAGAGCAGAATTATCTGCAGGGATTGAGTTTTGTTGCATACGATCAGACAGGTAGTGTCCGAGATTTGCAGTGCTTCTGTAAACAAAAGAACTAAAGCGATCTAGGAAGATGTATCTACTTAGGGGCACAAGGAAACCGAACTGTAGACAGATCCAGTGGCATTCCGGCAAGAGTCAATGACCTTGTGTATCTCGCGTCCCAAACCAAGCTTGTTACAAGCGTGGCCGTCATGCAAATCGTTGAAAAAGGCCTCGTGGGACTTGATGATGACTGCGGTAAAATTGTGCCTCAACTCGCAAACAAGAACGTTATTGTTGGCTTTGAGGGGGACGAAGGCCAGACTGGGAAACAGTTTGATGCAACAACGAATTTGTTTACTTTCGAGAAACCAAGGAAGCCGATCTTAGGGAAAGCCAAAAAGCCGATCACTCTACGGTAGACAAGACACGTCCCACAGACTGCATGCTTTTCCATTGAGATCGCTGCTGATTTAGGCAGTCTTTTGCTGTCTCATTCTTCTGGTTTTGCATACACGGGCATGAGCGCCAATTTGCAAGAATACTTCGCTTCCATTGGCGAGACTGTAAACACGCGCGCCTCCATGGTCTGTTCATCTCCACAAGTTTAATATGCATAAACATATTTTCTTGACGGTAAGCCTGATTGCTAACCCTTCACTCAAGGAGAACTACAACACGCCTTTAGTATACGAGCCCGGAGATTCTTGGGCTTACGGCCCGAGCATCGACTGGGCTGGTCGGGTGGCAAGTCGAAGTCTCTTGAAATCGTGTTATCAAAGCTCATTTTGGCACATCAGTTAGAAGTTATTACCGGTCAGACGCTGGATGAGTATTTGCAGGACAACATCTGCACTAAGCTCGGGATGAAGAACACGACTTTTTTTCCAGATTCGAGACCCGACAGTTTGCCTCCACAAATGGAAATTGGTGTCAAGTCTGGGGGCTCCAAGGGCAAAATGGTGAAAGGACACGAAACCATGTTTGCTACAAGACCGAGCACGGAATGCCTTGGTGGCATCGGACTTTATAGCACCTGTGAAGATTATGGCCTTTTCTTGAAAACGATAGTGGGCGGAGGTGCGCCATTGCTGAAGAAAGAGTCTCTGGATGAGCTGTTCACGGGTACTGTGGCAAATCGTCGAGACCTTCAAACCCAGGCGCAAGGTATCCTTCGTCCCTTCATGTGCGCTGAGTTGCTACCAGATACCGAGGTTGATTATAGTCTTGGTGGTTTGGTGAATTTGACATCCATACCGGGTAGAAGAGCTGAAGGTTCCATCAAATGGAGTGGAATGACCAATCCGATGTGGTGGGTAGATAGAAAGACTGGGATTGCCGGCGCTATATTCGCACAGATGTTGCCACCTGGAGATCCTCTGGTGAGCGAGTGCTTAGTTGAGCTGGAAACTGAAGTCTACCGAAAACTTAGTAAATCCTCGCTATGAGAATAGTGCTACACCTGTACAATACACACAGGCTTTGAAACACCGAATTTCGAATACCAGCATGTATCTTTACATGATAGACAATAAGTATTCCGTATATATGTGGCGATCGCTGACGAGGGTTTGATTGAAATGTCAGCGTGTGCGGCGCTGGCCCGAGCCACCACAACATTTCACAACATTGCATTGTTCTTTAAGGTAGAGACTTCGCTGAAGTTGCTCTGAGAGTCCATCAAGCATCTTAAATAGTCTCGAGCATTCCTCAGAACTGAAAACGGTTTACTGAGCTACAACAATTGTACCTGTGATCAAAATGAGTGAGATCCCGGCTGATGTTCGCACCAAAATTTCAACTGAAGGTAGGCCTTGCATAGTTCACATCGACCGCAGATAACAAGCTGACAACTAGTTTTACAAGCTGCCGAGAGCTTCACAGAATCATACTATCTAGCAATGCGAAGCTCGAGATCAACACTGGATGCTTATTATGTCCCAAAGACGGAATTACCAGATGGGAAGAGCATTCCCTCCATTGTGCTCAACGGAGCTGTCCTTGCCGACGGTATGACCGTTCAAAAGTTTTTCATCGAGGAAATGCCATTCACTCACTATGAAATACAATCCGTTGACTGCCACGTGCTCAACCCAAATCTCAAGCCTTTGGAATCTGGGCGCAAAGTTGAGGCGGAGCGAAACATGTTAGTTTTTAGGTACGGTCATTAATTATAATTAAAGGTTAAAAACTTTTAGGTCTCTCTTGGTATGTGTCAGCGGCTGGGTGAGATTACAAGAAGCCGCCAAAGGACCGACGAGGGGATTCAGCGAAACCTTTGTCCTGGTCCCAAACGAAGAATATTCGAAGAAGAAGGTCCCGAAAACAGACAAAAAGAGCTGGTTGATCCAAACTCAGAATTTTCGATATGTAACGTGACGGTGTTTACCCTCGAATCCTTGATATCCGAGGACCTGAATAACAGAAGATACTATCGAGAAACGCGCTCTTCAAGAATTCTGGTAATGGCAGGCGGGACGGTGTATACTGGAGCAAAACCTTACTTTACATTGTGATTGTCCACATTCGTTGTTCCAAAGCTCTTACTCAGCGGCAGGTGCAGGTGTAAAATTTTGAAGACTTTGTGATTCACGATGAATCGGCCTCACACGATCCACTGAGAACATGACTCAAGCTTGTCAGATTTTCGACCTTTCTTCAACAACCATCTCTCAAAATAACGATCGCGAGATTCGTGTCAGTTCCACTATCGGGTCTATTATCAATCAGGATGAAGTGTACTCAGCAGATTGCGGGGCGAACAGCCCAAGTCTCGCTGTTGATTGATGGCAAGGCTTGCGATGAATATGGTGCCCACCAGCAAGGCGACAATAATTTCCTGTGCTATATCCCTGCACGTGATGGCAATCGATTTGCCATCAAGACAGTTTTTAGCGGCACTACTCCTAACGCACGGATAGATGTCTACATTGATGGAGTGTTGCGAAACTGCTTCTTGTTCAGCAGAGGCGGGAAACATAAAACGAAGAATCATACATTTGAAGAGGCGTATTGCAAAGCTGGAAACGATATTACTGCATGTCACATGAAGTTTAAGGAGTCTAGCGCGAACGAATTCAGTAATAAGGACGATGGCAGGTTTAATAACTTTGAGCCCGGAATGATATGCGTCCGATTTTCTATCGCGGACGATCCAAATGAGGAATACGACCTCGAGGAGCTTCCGACCGGGTTTACCGAAGCGCCCAACGATGATGGAGAAGGCTCCACTTTACAGGACCATCAGACCCATCGGATTATTCTCGAAAGCGATACCAAGACTCTGTCTAAGGCTCAGCTCAAGAAGCTACAAGAATCAGCGGATCGGAAGACTCGCCCTGGCAGCGAGCCGTGGGGAACGTTCTGTTTCATATATTGTTCCCTTGGTATGCTTATTCCCATCAGCAGTTGCGATCAGAAATGTTCCCCTTGACCACAAGAGATGTAATTCGTCGTATACCTCGTAGGGAGACCTTCAAAAATGATACTCTCTGCCAGGCGTATGGCGAGTTATACCTCTCGCGGTCATGGACCGCATTTCTTGTTGCAGCCACTGGTGCCTCTATTTGACGTACAACACTTCCACTGACTTTATGTAGACTCAATAAAGGCTGCTAAATATGCCAGGACTAAGCAAGGTTATCGCTACACCAATGACCTCCGTGCAACACATTCTGTCATGGACACTGGCACAATAACGCAGCCCTCAAATGATGATACGAACTCCGATAGCACTATTCGAGATGACGAGCCGCGGCAAACGCCAGTACCTTTTGAGCAGTACGAGCAGCAAGAAGATACAAGTGCAACTTCATCGTCTACCTCTGGACCGGCTACCATAAGCTCTGAGCAAGTAACGACTAATGATGGCGAGCAATCGTGTTCACCATCACCTACACGCTCCAAGCGTGCAGCTACATCCGACACTGACGGTGCAAACAAACGTGTAAAAGCTGATGTCGTGTCACTCCGTGCTTCGTTGGAGAAAATGCGTCATGACATAGAGGAAGCCAAGAAGCGTGCTGCTGATGCCAAGAATAAGCGAGACAGACAAATCAAAGAACGCGATCATGCTAGGGTGAGTTTCTCTTAAAGCTGCTTGGGAATGCAGGAAGAAAATGTCACTAGTCGTAAGAAAAGTAATCCACCAAATACCTGGTAGAGAGACCCCAACAATAACAAACACCACAATATTTGTGGTTGTTAGTTACTTAATAAGGCATCCTTTTCAATTGCTCGAATATGCATTGAGGGTCTTTCTAAACAGGCTTTTGGCGAATTATTTCACTGATAGCGCATGACATTTCTTAATGCAAACCCCAGTCGACTCAACGATTCAGAGAAAACATGTTAACTTCTATCTAGGCAAGGCTTGACAAGAAGGTCGAACAGTACAAAAAGAAAACCATGACTCTTGGTGAAGAATTAAAATCGGTTTTGCAGGAAGAGGAGCAGGCGACTGAGGAGGCTAAAGATGCTACCAACGAGAAGCACGATCTGGAGGATGAAGAGGCTGGATACGATACAATGCTTGTTGAGCAGTAGTCATGATGGGCATGCAACGGAAAGGTACCGATTGAGTCGTTGAGGCGGTTAATTCCATGGAACCTGGTACTTCTCATTACTCAATGTAGGCAGATTTATTTGCATGGGGAAGCTCAGCGCATTGATGCAGTAGTTACGAACTAGGCCACCTTTAAAGACTGTTCCAATAGAAAAAATTAATGTCGCTTGCGCTTCTAATTCGTATCGTGCTCTAACGGATCCGTTCGAGATGGTATCAGGAACCTATTGGGCACTTTCGGTCATTTGATCGTAATATGATAGGGCGATAATCGTCTTCGCTGCAAACGATGCACCATGGGAACCGTTTCTCTACTGCGGCTATCAACAAAAGTAAGGCTCGACTAAATCTATCTCGGTGAGAGGTAAGGTTGACACTTGACCCCGGAATTTCTATTAGATCATTTCCCCCAGATCAATGTGAAAGGGGAAAAGGTAGTCGTTAGCGCATATCGTGGCCAAAAACATCATGAGGTAGAGTCAGAATAAGCTTGAGCAGCTTATCGTCACTCAGTCACCTGATATCATAAAGTACTTGGTGACCAGCCTTCGTTCACACGACCATAATCAAACTTTGTCTGCCGCCTCTCGTCGAGTGCCGATCGATAGGACAAATTTACAGCCAGGAACCATTATGGATGATATGCAGAGAGCCGAAGACTTCGCGACGGTAGAACAAAATCTACACACTAATCGATGCCTTGACGATACCGACATGCTCCTACGGCAACTTGATGTCGAACTTGAGAACAAACGCCGAGAAGCAGATGAGGTGGAACGAGGATTAGATGAGGCACGATGTCATCGACTGAAGGCAGAAAAGGAGCGCGCCAAAGCATATGTAAGCTGCGAGCCTTGCGAGTTTATCTGCGAGATCACGAGCAATTTGCTCATATGCTGCATTGAAGCAGGAATTGAAGCAGAAACAGGAGGCAGCGATCAAAGCACGCAGAGACAAGATGAAGCAGCTGGAGAACAAAATCCGCGAGAAGAGGTTTACGACTGATTGGGAGTATCTAGAAGCGGAGGACTTGAAGCTAAGAATAAGCAGATTGAAACAGCATGCGCTCAAGTTTGACGAAGAAGAAGAGTTCCAGGATCCTGATTGTTAACAACGCCACACAATTCCTATACTCCAATACTCGCTTGCTATTCGCTATCATGCAATGCCGTCATAATGATCTGTTTAGCAACTGGAGTCAAGAAACCCTTAGCACCTTGCTCGACCCACGTGCATCAGATCCTATGAAGTATTGGGGTTATCTCAGATGGAATGAGTTATTTCGACATTCGCTTCAGAGCAAATCATTGCCTCGGAGATCTTATATTTGCTCTTACCCGTTCTACAAGTTCCCCTCTAGATGCTTTGGCGTTGGGCAGAAGACCACGCTGTCTACAATTAGGTTCTCGTGGACTCATATGTTGGGTCAGACATACTTCTCGAAGCCATCGATGGAGCTGCGAGTCTGTCCAGTTTTGAGGGTCTGAGCTAGAGATCAGCTCGGTCGTTCGCTTCTTGGATAGGCGGCTCGAAGGAGGGTAGGAGCCTCAAGGAGATGGAAGTATTGAGCAATCTTACCTCCCTTGGGATCTGCTTCCTTGGGAAATATGTCGGATCCCCAGATAGACCATGCTGAAACCGCACTAATGACGCCAGCAAACGTCCAAAAAGCAGTCTTTAGAATATGTGAGCAAGTACCATATTCAAAGAATTCTTGGTCACAGAACCTTGGACTGCATTGCGCGGTCTAAACTCGTAGGCATGTTCGCAAACTTTAGGTAGCAAGATAATATTTCAAAGACTCAAAAGCGATCCCAGGAAACTTGAAGAAGCTTCAAATGATAGATCGTGATGAGTCGAGAGGACGTCTTGCAAATAGATTTCGAGCGTCGTAAGCTAGGATTGATTCTGTCTTTAGAAATCGTAGCCTGAAATCCCAAAGGCGATTTACTTTGCATGAAGCTTGGGCCAAACACTAAACTGTACTTTATCACCGGGATCGAACCGGACAAAACCTCCAAGCTATTCAATTGCAGTAAACTTCATGATATTACGAGCTTCCTCATGGAGCCACATGAGGCACCTACCAAGATCTGGCACTCCAGCATCAGCCTCCGTTCCGGGTTTGCGATGGGTCTGCCCCCGCTGTCGCGCCAAAACACGCGCCGTTCGTACTCTGGCAACGGCCTCGCTTTTCGAAAAACCCAGATACGTTACGACACCAATCTTCTATGTAAATGCTGGTAAGCTATTACTCGATGATACCCTATATCCAGAAGAGTCTAACCAGACCAGACCCTCATATCGGTCATATGTATTCCATGGTCCTTGCAGACATCTTCAAGCGATGGTGGATTCTGCGTGGGAAACAAGCTTTTCTTTGTACAGGTACCGATGAACATGGCATGAAGGTCAGATCCGGATGGACCTTGCGGCAATAGTCGAGGACTGAGTATCTCAAAGTAGATTCAACAAGCTGCCGCCAAAGCTCAGACTGACCCTAAACTCTTCTGTGACCATGGTGCTGACACCTTCAAGGTACGTTTATTCTAAGTTTAGTTTTACTGAAGACTGACGTGTATATAGACATTAGCTTCTGACTTGGAGCTCACCAATGACCATTTCGTCCGAACGACAGATCAAGCTCACCGAGAGGCGGTTCAATTCGCATGGGTAAGCTTCCTGGGCGAACGAGCGAAGCACCAAGACTGAGCATACTTAGACGCTACTTGAAGAGCGAGGATACATATATACGGCAAAACATGAAGGATGGTACTCTATAAGCGACGAGACATTTTATCCTCAATCCGCAGTACATCTCATCGTTGATCCTCCCACTGGACGTAAAATTATGGTTTCGATGGAAACGGGAACAGAGGTTAATTGGCAATCTGAGGTCAATTATCACTTCCGGCTTTCCGAATTCCAGAAGTCTCTACTTAGGTTCTACAACGACAACCCGCAGTGGATTGTTCCTCAGGCTCGAATGGACCAAGTAGTGAAGGCTGTTTCGGAGGGATTACAGGACCTATCGATATCCAGACCAGCTGACAGGCTAACCTGGGGGATTCCCGTGCCCAGTGATAATAGCCAGACCATTTATGTCTGGCTCGACGCCCTGACGAATTATATCACCAAGGCTGGATTTCCTTGGACTCCCGGTCAGAGTTCGGCTGGAGGCTGGCCTGCAGATATCCATATCATTGGAAAGGATATAATTCGATTCCATTGCATTTACTGGCCTGCTTTCCTCATGGCTCTCGATATCCCTTTGCCTAAAAATGTCATCGCTCACGCGCACTGGACCCTAAGCAATAAAAAGATGTCCAAGTCCACGGGTAACGTGGTGAATCCCTTTTTTGCGCTTGATCGTTTCGGCGTTGATGTCATGCGGTTTTACATGGCTCATGATGGCGGCCTTGCCAATGACGCAGACTACAGCAATTACATGATCATCGAACGATACAAAAAGGGCTTGCAAGGTGGGCTCGGAAATCTGAGCAGTCGCATTGTCAGAGGAAAAGGATGGGATTTGGGCCGTGTCGTAATGTTGTGCTCTTCCGGGTCAGATTACTTTCAGCCAAGAAGAGATCAACATAGAGCACAAAAGATGCTGGTGGATACTTTTCCTGAACTTGTGCTTAAAAAGATGGAGAATGAGCTCGACATCCGAGCTGGAATCCACACAATTATGGATGCAATCTATGAAACAAACAGATACATATCAGAGATGCAGCCGTGGAAACTGGTGTCGAAACCATATAGGTTCACAGAATCAGCGCAGCGTCCGTCAGCTGAGTTGGCGACCATTATATACCTCATTGCAGAGACACTGAGGAAAGCAGGTATACTGTTGCAGCCTTTCATGCCGAACAAGGCCAGGCAGCTGCTGGATATGCTTGGTGTCGATGAGCAGAGGAGGACGTTTGACTGGACGGGAAGAGTGGATGACAGCTATGGAACAAGCAAAGTCGATGTTGGTCGCGGAATCAAAGGCGTGCTTTTCCGACCTCTGCAGAGTGATTTCTGAAGCCTTGTGACCATTGATCCTCGCTTGTTCGTCTGTATTACTACGCGAAGTTGGTATATAGCCAGTGGTTATTGTCATGCAAGCAGGACGTGTACAAGCTCATCATAAGCAGTGCCACTACTGCAACGGCGACTATCTGGTACGATTGTGAGAAATCCCGAAATGAGTGGGGATGGAATTGACGGTTCAGTGGGTTGCAACGTGATTCCGGTTGTTTCATGATTGCTTCCCCTACCGATGGGCGGTAACAGCGGCCAAGTGTACTCCAATGCCCCACCAATGCTGCTCCAGAGAGCAAAACATCACGAGAGAACAGCGGCAAGGCGTGACACTTTCATCTCAACGCAGGGTTTTGTTGGGGATACTTCCCTTGTACCGAATCCATCCTCTGGGTAAATGTGTCCAGCCTAGCCAAAAGGAGTAATAAGTCACGTGAAAAGCAATCGAACACGCCCCTCCCACTTATATCAAAGCTCTCACGAATAGAAATTCGGTACTTTTGACGTTCCTGGTGATTGTTGTGATTGATGCGATTGACGCGATTGATGCACATTCGATGTTCTAGTATCGAAACGCGGCTACGCTTGCCTCTCGTGGACAGCGTCGAACGAAAGGAAGCAAAGTGTGCTCGCCAGGCAACTGCACTCGAGGATAATACCTCACAACAAACCTCCCGTCCACCACCACAACCCCCAACTCTACAATAATCTACACCATTCTTCACCCTTGTGTCGCCCGCTTTAAAGAATACTTTCTGCTGATCCAACTTATCGTTCGCTACCCTCTTTTCCAATCGAGATGACCAGTGAAGTAAGTTACACCCCCGGCCTGCTACTGTCCATTCAAGAGTTGCTGCCTGCGGGGAGCTCCAGGAAGCCTTCATTACCTTCTATTTGGGAACATAGGCTAACAATGTGTCGTTTTGTAGCGCGATAGGTATTGGCTAGATACCTTGATTCCCGAAATAGTCCAATACTGATTCTCTACAGCAAGACCTTCCTCGCAAGGCTGAGCGAGCAAGCCGAGCGTTACGATGGTGCGTTCTACTATGATCATAACGACTCTGTGTGCCAAATGACTAACGATAAGATCTAAAGAAATGGTCACGTACATGAAGGTGAGTGATCTGAATTAGACACGAATACTGTCTAAAGCTAACCCACGTGGCAGGATGTTGCAGAGGTACGCTCTTTCAGTCCCTACTGCGATGAAGATGTCACCAAAGCATCTGTGCGTTCTTTCCTGGCCTGGATTCTAACTCTAGTGTGTACAGCTCGGAGGCGAACTCACTGTCGATGAACGAAATCTTCTCTCCGTTGCTTACAAGAACGTCGTTGGCACTCGCCGTGCGTCGTGGCGTATAATTTCTTCCATTGAGCAAAAAGAAGAGTCAAAAGGCAGCGAAAAGCACGTTGGCGTCATCCGAGTGTACCGTCAAAAAATTGAGAAAGAACTTGCGGATACCTGTGACGATGTCCTCAACGTCTTGGACAAGATTTTGATCCCCAAGGCCGAGTCGGGAGAATCAAAGGTCTTCTATCACAAGATGTGCGTACGCTCCTGGCCAGAAAGCACATAACTTAGATGTCTTAGTATGCAGCATGCGGTTTGCTGATTGCTTGTCTATAGGAAAGGTGATTACCACCGTTACCTTGCCGAATTTGCATCTGGAGAGAAACGCAAGGAGTCTGCCACCGCAGCACATGATTCATACAAGGTACGCTTCTGTCCATTTGTGATTTTGGTGACATGCTTTTAGCCATCGTGTGCAGAATTGACCACTTACGATTGCTGACACCACTCTTTAAAACAGGCCGCTACTGAGGTTGCTCAGACCGAGCTCACACCTACCCACCCAATTCGACTCGGTCTCGCTCTCAACTTCTCCGTCTTCTACTACGAAATTCTCAATTCGCCCGACCGTGCCTGCCATCTTGCCAAAAACTGCTTTGATGAGGCCATTGCGGAGCTAGACGGCCTTAGTGAGGATTCTTACCGCGACTCGACTCTCATCATGCAGCTTCTTCGTGATAATCTCACGCTCTGGACATCTTCAGAGGCCGGCGACGCCGAAGGTAGCGCGGGACAAGATGCCGCCGCCAAGGACGGCGAGAAGGCGGCTGCTGCTGCGGCGCCGGAGAAGACTGAGTCTACCACCGCGGCGGCTGGAAATGTGGATGGTGCGACAGCTACTCAAGCTTAAGTGAACGAATGGGGAGGAATGACGGAAGGAGATCATCCAAACAGAATTCTGCGAGCATGGAAGCATTTGTGGGAAAGAAAGGCTACCGCTTTTTTTTCCCCTTTAGGAGACGGATGGCGAAATGGGATGTGGGTTCGACGGAAAGGGAAAACAACCAACCTATGCTCTTGCTTTCACCTGACCCCTATACATGATGGCACCTTAGCAAGCGATGATTATATTCTCGGAAGACCCCTGAGCACCACTGATTTCCCTTTTCTTCTTTAACTTCAATCTTCATGTTGTCCTTAGCTAGGTAGCTAGCTAACTGCAGTATTTGCTTATTGACCGTGCACCGCCTGTTACATTGCACATTCAAATGCCGTCTTATTTTGAAATCACAGAACGGCGTATATACTCGCCACCCGAGCCTTAGATTATTGACCACGCATCTCGCAAGGATCAGGTCGGCACTCTAGGATCATGTCTTGTTCGACACATAGACTGCACTGCTCACACACTGGACAGGAGATCAATAATATCCCATTATCAATGCTGTACAAATCGTTGTCACCGATGCTTTGACCGTCATATGGTTTTAGGTTCGCATTAAATGCAATGGTCATTCTACATCAAGTGTTCTTGCGCTATGATTGGAGCCTCCACATCTCGTCATCGATCTGTTGCAAAATACACATCAGAGAAAGTTATAAGTCATATTCAACTTGCCTTCACCGCATATTCAATCACGTATCAGAGACTTCTGTAAGCGATCATACTTAGCCAATTATTGACAGGGTTACAGAAATCTGCATTTCTTCCAAAGCGAATAAGACGTCTTTTACACTGACAGTGGCAATGGCGCGTCTCTACCCTGTTGCCGTCTGATGTCTAGCAACCCCATTCCACCCAGTTCAAGGAGGACTTTGGGCTAGTATGGAGAATGTAGTAGATGAAGTTCGACTTCCTGAAGTTTTCGTATAAAAATAAGCAGAGCACCCAGGTCCATCGAAAATGGATCAGGGCTGGTACTAAGCAAAGCGTTTCAGCCAGTATCAGTTCTAGTGACGGCGTAGCAATCGATTAATAGGCTTATAGTAGATTCTCACTGACCATTAGGCACGCTCTTTGGGTGTCGACCATTCATAAAAGCAGAAAATGAATTATCCCGTTGAAATGGAAAATCTGCAATCAACCCGTGCATCATGATAATGCATGTTCAGAGCCGACAATTTCACGTGCTCTTCTGAACTCTTGATTAAGAAGAATAGCGCTGTGCACCTCTCATTTTCGAATTGCAGCCTCTCCATGCTTGATTTCGGAAATAGGCAGTGGCTTTTCCATGGTCAGGTGGATTTTGGGGATGATGATGGCAGGAACCAAACTCGATACACCTTATGAAGGGTATAGGTAAACATGGCTTATTTTATTTCATTTATGGCAAGCTCATTTCATCAAAATTGCTTTCATTTTCAAGTGCTAGCTGTCCAAATTTGAACCAAAGGTAGTCCCATTGCCTTGTCTGTGCCTACTATATTTTCATTGGTGGAGGATTGACGGGCTTTTTGTTGGAATATAATCCACCGCAATTCTGAGAACAGTGTTGCGTCACGTTCCTCAACAATTTTTTGATGTTCCCTCGCATACTTATCCACCGCTCCTCCCCAAGGTTCGAGAAAGCTATCGTCGGGTGTTATCCTGGTGTGTGTCGTTGGGTATTACACTGTTGTCTGTAGTCGGGTATTGTACTGTTTTCCATCAACGCTGAAGCGATTAGCGTCATGAACAGTAGAATTGGCATTGTCAAGCTTGCCTCTTTTCGGTACAATGTGATTATTGGTCGTTCACTCTGACACACCTCTCCGCACTCCAACGGATCTTCATGCACAATTTTGCAGGAAACTCAGCACAGAGCATCAGTCATTACATGATGTTATTACATAATCACGCGTTTCCAGTTCAAGTATGTTGCCCTTGCTTGTGGCTATCCATGATAAGAAAATATCGAATGCGCGCTTCGACGATCGAGAACAGATAGCGTACGAAACCAGTATCACCTGGAGGCCCAAAAAATGGCCATGGTGCCGTTTTAAACGTAATCCACAGTAATATGAGGTTTTGGAATCTCATGGATTCTCTTCTGGAGGATAGCAGCATTGCTCATGTTCACATGAGCAACCTCCAAACACCGAGCAAGATACCTGCAGTGCCTGCACAAACACCACTAGTAGGCTGTCAGCAACTTTCTTTCCAAAGTCGCCCTCGTAATCTCGCTTCAAAAGCGGTATCACGGATAAGGCAGGGACACTCACAATAACCACTGCACACTCTGAAACTTGACCGCCTCCAGCCTCTCTCTCAAACCCGCACTCTCCTGTTCGATCCGCGTCTCCGTCTCCTTGACCTTCATCTCCTGCATTCCCGCCTCTTCACGAATCCGGCCCTTCTCCAAATTCAAATCCAGTCGTACGCTTGCCTTGGTCCTCTCAACTTCATCGCGTAGCCGGCTATTGAGCTTCTGTAGCTCATTGGTCAGCCGCTCATGGGAGGCCCGCGTCGCGCTCGTCTCGGTCGAGTCGGCTGACAGCAGCTCCGATCGGAGTTTGGCAAAGTCGACCTTCTGCGTGTATGTCGTGCGGTCTTGATCCTCGCGAAGTACCATAGTGCGAGTTAGATTCTGAATGCTGTATAGGAAATAGCGAGTCAGTTGCTAGGATTAGATTCGAGAGGAGATATAGGGATAGGGAATGGGCGGGAGGAGTTACCTCTCCTCGATGACATCGCTGAGCACTTTCATCATGGCGACAGCCTGCTCCTCCGTGAATCCTTCATCTTTCAGTCGCTGCACGAACTTTAACGTGTCGAAATGGTGATCGCGCGGTCGCATTGGAGTTGATGAAAATCCGCGGGACAATGGAGGTGTTTTGCATAGACGTCGGAATCTTGTCTGTAGAAAGCCGTCCGCATGATGCTTGAAGACGTGAAGCGGTTGTAGACTTGGAAATGGCCGACGCTCTATCATTTGACTTTCTGCATTCGAATTGGTCGTGGATGACTGCCGTACGTTAGGTAGCGGACGGAATGCAGTCATCCATCGAGACGAGAGGAGGCGCGGCAACTGTCTTTGAGTGGCCATTTGGTTGATCGTGTTTGGAGAAATCAAGGTTTTGAATGCTACGGAAAAAGTCCCACTCAATCAAACTTGGACCCGCATCGACTGCTCCCGACTGCCCCGGAGTAACAAGATGCCGGCACGTGATTATCATCCCACTGATGCCACTGGCGTCTACTAGCTTACTTACCTTAGTCATCAAATCCTACGTCTGAGCACTAAGATACGGCAGGCGGGCAGAAGATCTGGGTGCAAACTGAAAAAAGGATAACGCATCATTAAAATTTGGTGAATTGTATACAAGGCCGTGCCGCTAGAAAAATCGCTAAAATCAATGTCGTAGGAGTCGCCAATATTGCATCGCCCATCCATCATTCCTTGGATATGTGTCGTTTGCTACGCCCAAATATGAAAATATGTGAACGAAAGTCCTACTATCGCTAAGCTCCAAGACGCCAAAGCTATGATCATCACCGCCCATACTCCAAGCTTGGAATAATCACTGGCCCATATTTCATTGGCATACCATATACGCCCTCACCCTGAACCATGAAATCCACCGCCAGACTCAACTTTCCTCCACCCATTCCCATCCCCTGCCCACCTCCTACTGTCGCGCCAAAACTGCCATTGACAATCTCAGGATCATAAGCAACGCACGCGACATAGTTTCGTCGCCCCATCAGGCGCTTCATCTCACGGGGCTGGCCATTGACGTCCTGCGTGAAAATCTCCATCATATCTTCCTTTGTGTCGGAGGGGGAATTTGTAGAGCGGTGGCCATTGGCGGGAACGTAGAGTGGTTTGTTGTTATGAAGCATGCGGAGGACGTAACCGGTGGGTGGGGCGTTAACGACGGAGGAAGAGATGATTTGATACATTGTCTTGTGATCAGATGGGCGGCCAGGGTCATGGAGGAGACCGGCGCCACAGCAATTGACATCTGGTGGATATGAGCATTAGTATAAGTTGGTAAAAAGATGATAGAAGACGCAGACACTTACCGCCAGAGAAGAATGTCATTCGTAACGATTTATTGTGTGAGATTCCTTGTAGCGTCCGTACGAGATAAGTACGTTCCAGATCCTTGCTCTCATGTGTCCATTGATCTCGTAATTCATCCAAGATATCAATCTCCCCGAACGGACTTAGAATGCCGCTCATTAGCCCACTCTTGCCCACCGCCTTCTTTACACTGTTAAATCCCTCACCGACAACGCCCTTTGCCCCCACGATACCAGCAACTCCGCTCGTCACACGACTCAATGCGTTGAAAGTTCCTGTGACTGCTTTCTTTCCCGTAGCCACTGTGTTTGCCAGTTGCTCTGCCGTGTCCAACCGTGGGTAAACCACTGGTACTGGAATCATCCAAATACAATGTTGTACACTGGGCGGTAGCATGGCCACCTTCGGAAACAAGCCCTGATAAGTTGGACCGGCCATTACCTGATGTGGGTTCCGCTCGCTACGGGTGTCTGGACCAACAACGGCAACAGCAGGGCCGAGGAATTTGACAAAGTGCCAACCGGTCCCAGTTATGGTGAATAGATCTACGTCAGTCGATACATTACGAAGGATTTCGAGGGTTGTGTGATGTTGGAAGAGAAGATACATCTCAATACCAATGCGACCAATATTTTTGAACATGTTTGAGAATTGCATGTACTCGGGGTACGAGCCAAATCCATCAAAGCTGACGATTCTGTTAGCATAGATCTACAATGAATTTTATAGGATGCGGAGACCTACATGTCATGATCATCTAAACTTAAAACGTGGGGGATTTGCGCAAAAGCCTCCCTTAGATGGGGTTGATCAAAGTGGCTTGTGTAGTAATGGAAGTATGCATGGGTAACATCTTCTTCGTGTTTCGCAGTCCACGGCGCGTTCTTTCGGTTATCTTTGCCACTCGTAGCCGTCCACTGCCTCAACATTGGAACTTCCTTCCATAACCTGTCTGCATAGATCTGGTCTCCTAAACCGAGTTGTGCATGAAAGCCGCCACATTCGACATGCTTTTGCAATATGTCTTTCCACATGAAGCCAACCCCGCCCAGTTTGGACCGCTCCTCAGCTTTGACGTTAAGGGCAAAGTCGTTTCCGGAATGTGCGATGAAACGCCAGCTAGTTTCGTATCGTCCAGCAACAAGAAACTCGTAGCGGGTACAGCCAAGATGTGACGTGATCGCGTAAGTCCATTTGGCACCATGATCGTCTTCCATACGGAGGTCAATGTCATACCGATAAAACATCCATCGATGGTGACTGTAGATTGGATTCGCTTTTAATTGACGAGGATTTGGGGATAAGTCTACGCTTTGGTGGATGTGAATTGTAGGCGGCTGCGGGGCGTCTGTAATCAGTAGTATTGATCCCAACCAGATACCACGCTCTATGTCCATATTGGTGTAACGTAAATAAGGCCCAAAATAGACGCCATTGGTCGGTGCGACTTTATACATGTCAACACCTGCCACTGGTGGAGGTCCTGAGAATCCGGCAGCTGTAGGACTTGAAAGACCAGCCATACTCATAGCATCGCTGTATCGATAATTTGCCTGTTGGGAAGGGAACCCAGGGGATGCCAATGGCTTGCCAGCGAATGATGCTATGCTGGGTGAGGAGAGTGGGAAATTATTTACCGTACCTGTTGGTGATAAGGGCTCGCTGAGATTCAAAGGAGTAGGTCCTTTTGGGAACTCCCATTGTGTTGACTGTGTGGGCAAATGAATATAGTAGTATTGTCCTGAATTTGGATCAAGATGGGCTATCCAACCTTCTGGAAGAGGTGGCGGCGATGCTGGTCCAGCTCCAGGTCCTGGGCTTGGTGATTGCGTAGACTGCTGCTGCTGCTGCTGTTGCTGTTGCTGCTGCTGCTGATATTGATGCATTGGATCTGGAGTAAGACTGTTCTGCTGCTGAATTGGCTGTGGGGTAACGGAGGCTGCGGCTTGAGCCTGCTGCTCATTATGAAACGCTGGATGACCTTGCGAGCTAGGGTCTACGGCCTGACCACTGGCAGGCGTTGCTCCTGGCGTTGCTTGGCCTCCCACAATAGTGCTTCGTTTTTCGTTTGGATAGCCTTGCGCCGTACTCGGTGTGCCTTGTGCTGGTCTTGCTACGCTCGAGTATGCAGGTGGTGGCTCTTCGCCCATGTTTAATCGGCCCATATCCTCATCAAGTTCGTCTTGAGCACCATGTCTTCCAGAAGCAGAAGGTGAAAATTGCTGTGGTCGAGGTGCTTGCGGCGGACTAGCGGCTTGCGGTCCCGGTATTACTTCGTTAGCACCTTGAAAGGCAACTGGCGGGCCATGAGGAAGGCTTGCAGGGTCTTCAGTCGGTGTCCATGGTCGTTGTGGTGGTTGTTGAGGTTGCTGTGGAGTAGACGTATTTTGTCGAGGCGGTTGGTGGGCATACTGGGCTGCACGCTGCTGAGCTGCTGCATTCTGAGCTTGAATACTATTCAGAGTAGAAGTGCCTGCTATGCCAGCAGCAGCATAGCGAGCCTCAATGCCGCCCCCTGGCTGGTCAACGGCAGGCGTTTCTGGAGGTGGCGGGGAACCTCGCTGTGCCTTTGTAGTAGAGGTTGATGCAGTTGAACTCAGACGATTGACACCACCTGGGTTTGGTATATTCAACCCACCGCCATAACCAGCGCTACTTGATGGCGCTGTAGGAGGCGGGTAGTAGGTCTGCTGATAGCCGCCTGGCTGACTCGAGCTAGGAGCTCCGTAAGCAGCCTGAGGGGGAGACTGGGCACCACGCTGAGGCGGCCGTTGGAACAAATCGTCTTTGTCTGGTGTTTCCGGCCCGGGAGAATCGGGCAGAGGTTTCGGCATGTTCCCCCGTCTCTCTGCAAGGCTTGGCTGCTGCGAGGCATCACCATGGACAGGCGAGTGGGAGTAACCTGAAACAGTCGGTCGATTGGGATCGTTGGCAGAGAAGCGGGGTCTGGGAGAGCCCGAGTGCGTTGTGCTGGATGTTCGTCTCATCCCGCTGTCTGGTGTGCTTGTTCTTCCGGCACCCTCTCGTTCAGAAAGTGGCGTGTATTGGCGTGGTGGAGCTGCTCGTGCATGAGGAGGCTCGTCGTTGTCGGGATAGGGAAGAGGCGCTGCGGAAGCTTTCGAGCCAGGTGCAGGATAATGCACGCTGGAAGACTGAGGTGCAGTGAATGGGTTGGTTTCGCTGTCAGCCGAACCAGGTCGCGGCGGCGCTGGAGAAGCAGAGTTTGCTTTGTTTATACGGAGAGGGCCGATTGTCGGAGTCTCTGCATTCGACTTGTCGTTGCGCAGGAACATTTCCTCTTCGGGTCTGCCATATTTCTTGCCGTCCATGCTTGGCTCATGGGGAGAATTTGTCGTGGCCTGCGCGTCTCCTATTCATCACCTTGCTGCGATGCCCACGTCAACAGGCGGGGCGGGCAGCGCTCTCGGCTCCGGCAAAACTGACGCTCCGATGCATTTACAGCGTAGCCTGCACCTCGAGGTGGGACCCCATTTTCTTCTCGCAAGTTGAATGGACTCGAGCGGAATGAAAATTCATTTAATTGATCATTTTCCACCTGCAATACCAATCGTTCATCATGCGTCAAGGTCATGCATCACTTGTGAAGACAGTTCATAGGCCGTATGCCTGAATCGTAATAACGGCTTGGTTGGCAGAGGATCTCGGCGATTGAGGTCAAGATACATTTTTGCTATGACGAACCCCCGAATGTAAAATCTGTTTGAGCAAAATCACATTTGCAATATCTGAAGATAGGACTCTACCCTTCGTCATTTATCAACATTCGTTATCGTTATGCCAACGAAAGTGGATACAAGTTTTGATACTAAGCCTTTTTGGATATCCTTGGCAGGCTTGATTAGGTGATTCAAGAACCTCTACGCCTTTGATGTTGGTCAAGCTTTAGAGTTCCCAATTTTTCAATTACGGCGTATCTAACCTGTTATTCTTGCCATCCCTACAGCGTTGAGGCACCTCATTCTTTGCATCCAAATTCTCTTGGACGGCCGGGCATAACCCGAGAAAGGCATAGATTATCCGCAACCCCTGCCCACGTGCGCCATAGCTTGTGCATCAATTGGCCTCTCGATTCAGGTGGCGCAGTGGTGGCAAGGGAACACACCACACGAACGGGCAAACATGCAGACCTACCTTATCCAGCATGGGTTCGGCTACCCACAGGCGTTATATATCGGCCCTGGCGCCAAGAAACGTGGAGCTGCTCTGTCTTACACTCGCCTATCGGGGTATACTACACATCCGATAGCCTTTGGGCATGGAGAGACGAAACGATCAAGATGGCGTCACGACGGACATCGTCAAGGACATTTCTCCCCATGAAAGGACAATCGCCAACCCCGAAGACCCTCAAGCACCCTCAAAAGAAGTCTCTTCCAGGCGACAACGGCTCAGCGACCTGTTTACCATCGCATGCGCTGGCTTCGCGCTCATCAGCGATGGCTATCAGAACAATCTCATGACCATGACTAATGTTGTTTTAAAAGCCGAATATCCCAAGAATTACACCTCTGCCTACTCCACTCAGGTCTCCAATGCTCTCCTCGTTGGAGAGATCTTTGGTCAAATCGTCGTTGGCTTAACTTGCGACTATCTTGGCCGCAAGTTTGCCATTGTCACCACCACGTTAATGATTGTCGTTGGTGGTATCCTGGCTACTGCATCTTCCGGCACCACTGTTGATGGTATGTTCTGGATGCTGACTGTTTCGCGAGGCATTGTCGGTTTTGGTACCGGAGGCGAGTATCCAGCGTCAAGCACCTCCGCCTCTGAAGCTGCCAACGAACGCACGCTGAAGCAACGGGGACCTATCTTCATCCTGGTTACGAACCTACCACTCTCCTTTGGCGGCCCGCTCGCTGTATCGATCTTCCTGATCGTGCTCTCTGCTGCAGGAACGCACCATCTGAGTACGGTATGGCGGGTATGCTTTGGCATTGGTGTGCTCTTTCCCTTGGCTGTCTTCTATTTCCGGTTAAAGATGCTTAACTCGAAGCTCTACCGCCGCGGTGCCATCAAACAACACGTGCCCTACGGTCTCGTCCTCCGATATTACTGGAAGCGTCTGATTGGCACCTGTGGCGCTTGGTTTCTCTACGATTTCGTCACCTTTCCAAATGGCGTCTTTAGCGGTGTCATCATCTCCAGTGTCGTCTCCAAAAACGACACTATTCGGAGTACTGCCGAATGGCAGCTACTACTCGGTGCCATCGCTCTGCCTGGCGTGTTCCTCGGCGCGTATCTTTGCAACATTATCGGCCGCAAAAAAACCATGATGCTTGGCTTTAGCGGGTATCTAGTCTTTGGGCTCATCATCGGTTGTGCTTACGAAAAGATCACTAAGATTGTCCCGTTATTCGTCGTCTTCTACGGCTTGATGATGTCATCAGGAAACTTGGGGCCAGGAGACATGCTTGGCCTCCTCTCGTCCGAATCCTACGCCACTGCTGTGCGTGGAACCTGCTATGGCATCTCCGCCGCTCTTGGAAAGACGGGTGCAGCGGTCGGAACTGAAGCTTTCACCCCGATCCAAAACCACTTAGGAAAGAAGTGGACCTTTATTGTGGCAGCAATTTGCGGCGTGGTTGGAATCTTGGTGACGTTCTTCTTTGTCCCAGATTTGAAAGGTGAGGATTTGGCCGAAGAGGACGAGAAGTTTAGAGCTTATCTAGTGAGCAAGGGGTGGGACAGGGAGATGGGGGAGGAAGATTTGAAGGCATTGGCGGACAAGGGAATTCCTGAGAATGTAGTGGAAAGCCTAAATGAGAAAGGCTTCTGACACAGCAACACGGTCTGTACTTTGATAGACTCCAAATTTGGCTATCCTGAACCAAGTTTTGAAGATGACATTATGTTTCTTTCGTAATGTTCAGAAACACTGTATCTCAGGTTCATGGTCTAAACTTCTTGCGGTGATTTAGGGATAGCAGCTTTGTTCCCTGATCATACCGCGCTGTCAGAGCCTTGACTGATTTATATGTCCTTCTCCTAATAATAGATGTTCATCTTTAGCAAAGCTCTCCACATTGTTACATAGAGCAATCCTGCACTTCATTGGACAGCCATTCCATAGTCATTTCCAAGAGAGCGTCAGTGTTCATCCGACTTTGCACACATTGCCTGTGATGATCTTAAGCTGCCTAAAATTTCAGTGGCGGACATGGCTTTCAGAAGGAGATCCCCAAAAGGATGTGAAAGAATACACCAGACTCAGCCCTACTTGCTTCCAGGCTGGGCCCGTTATCTGTACTTTGCGTTATAAAAAGACGGTGTCATGCGGTAAATCCTCTGACTCGGTCTTGGGACTTTCGCATAGTGCGTACTTGTGACCGTCAAGAACTGATTTCTCTGCATTCATGTACGACTTGGCGTTCACATTTAAGAAGCAATAACGGAGGATACGAACGAGCAACTGCTTGATCGGCCTTGAAATAAGGGATAACTTAGCAGAAAAGCTAGATGTTTGTACCATGTTGACTCGAGCAAAACGCAGCGTCCTATAATAAGCTTGTGCGCCTTGCTAAGGCAGGTAGCCCGACCCAGTGATGCGGTTTAGTGGGGCTCTCCTGATTCTTCCGACAAGCCTGGCACAGATTATCAGCAACGCACCTTTTTCAGATTGTTCGTCCATGGACGATTCAGCTAACACCACAACGTTGTAGAAGACATACCCTCCTTGTATCCGTGTCTTTGACTGACACCTGCCCGTTAACCTGGACTGCGCCACTGCCCGTTAGCCTGGATCGTGGAATTTTCGAAAGGTCTTCTAGGATGCAGTAGTGGCCAAATTCGGCGTGCAAAATTTTCGTGCAGTAGAAAATCGGACTCACCGAGCCTGGGCCAGGTCTTAATAGGGATGAGCGTAGCGAAATAATGGAGGCGGCGCGTGAGAGACTGACGAGGAGGCAGTAGCACAAGGCAGCAGCAACTTACCGCGTCGGAAGGAGTGAAACGCGTTCGGAAATATCAACATGCTCATTCCAGCAAAAGCGCTCAAGGACTGAGTGAGTTCACAGTGTCTAAATATAAATCCACTCGTCCCGTCGCTCCACTATTCATCTTAGACCTTGGCTTACAAACTTCTTCAGAAGGTTCGCTTTTGGCAATGTCAACGTTAAATCTATCGCAACAAGTCGTTATTAGTCTCCCTGACTCTCAAAATTACCTGAACACCTATTCGAGCACTATGAACTTGTCTCGCGATAATTAAAATGTGTTTGCGTCTACTAATTTAGAAACTCTAGCAGCAGCTAAGTTCGCAACGCATCAGGTTTGCCCAATCATGTTGGAAACTTCCATAACAGGGCGGGCAATTAATCTCCTAAAACGTCCTGCTTTTCATTGAAGGATGACACCAAATCAAATCAGGCATGCCTGCCCTGTTACAGTTTGAGGCTGACGCATTGGATTAGAACGCGCCTCCTGCAATCAGATTGAGTTTTTCTTCCGCATATCCCACTTTGAGGCACAACGAACACATGGAGTGGTCTGGCCTCGTTATCTGACAGACAGCGATGAGGAGAACGCTTTGTTGAGGTACTAGAAAGGGTGGGAGGCGTGTAAAATGCGTTCTCCCTAGCCAAAGGGTCTATATCGCTCATACATTACGAGGAGTTGCAATCATATTGTGGTATTATTTGGATCAAAAGCCCATATTTCCGACGGCCATCTGCAATGGAACCTAATCAGCTTTAAAAATGGGTAGATTGGTTCGCATAGAGGGCAATTTCGTTGCTGCCCTCTTTAACTTTTCGCTACGACAGCAAATTACTATCAAAAATGTCTCATGTTTGCAAACTGGTGTTGGCATCTTTTCTTGTTGGAACTGCTTTATCCAAAGGTGCAGCTTAACTGTTAGACGACAAAGTGTCAAACAAACCACTGACCTCTCCTCAGAGTTTTACTATGGCGCTGCATTCGGTGAACCATTCAACACCAGTACCGACTGTGTTGATATCGACAATATCTCCCCCGAGTTGCTCATCAATTGGGGCCCCGATAATCGAGATGACGCAACGATGAATATCTGCAACAATGAGGCTATCCAATTCGTTCCCTATCTCTGGGGTCAGACCTGGGATGACTCTGAACTTGGGGCTCTTTCAAATTCCCCTACACCCTGGGGCATCATTCTAGAGAACGAGCCGAACTGGTGGGGTGCCGATCTTGATGCAGACCATGGAGCAGGATGCAACATGACTGCAGATGTCGCTGCCGCCAGATACGATCCGCACACCCAGGTCATCAACGAGAAGTGGGGCGCTGGCGTCGTCAAACTTATCAGTCCAAGCCCAGTGAATAAATATTACCCGAATTGCACGTATGAGCCTGAAGCAAATTGTGCGTACCAGCCGCAGCTTGCATGGCTGGATGAATATTTCTCCCTATGTGGGGCCTGTTACAATGATATTTGGGCAATTAACCTGCACGATTACTCGTGCGATCTAGCGGACTCGCAGTCGCTTATTTCAGATCTGAACGCGCATTACCCTGGCAAGAACATTTTTGTGGGAGAACTGGGATGCAGCGGCGTTTCTGCTGACCAGATGGCTCAATACTTGATTGATTGGGTATCGTGGGCGTACTATCAACCAACGATAGTCGGATTTATTTGGGCAGGCATCAATGATGTTGGAACGCCTGGATCGGAATTGTCTTTGAATGGACAGCTGACGCCCGTTGGGCAAGTCTTCAAAACTATTCAGCAGGATTATCCTCCAAGCTAGACGACATAAGCGTAGTAGTGTGATCGAGGGACTATATGCTGCTAACTGAGAGTGAGAGAATGTCTTTTAAGTTGGTTGTCAATTTCGCTACACTTGGGTAGGTAGCGGAGATGTGGAGAGAAGCAACGGGTGATTGTTGCTCCTATTGGTTGCAATAAGAAATGTCGCCTGTAACAGTGAGATTTAAATACTTACACGCTTCATAAGGAAGACCGCATATCATTTCGAGTGGTTAGATACTGTAAGCGATTCGTTAAACAACAACCTCGAAGTTTTTTTGTTCATTGTTGTTGAGCGCCTTCCCAAGAGACACGCGACGAACTACATCTCCCGCTTGCGGGTGACATTTCTTATTGCAAACGCTGCCCTTGAAATTTGAAGGCCAGTTCCTCGTCACAGGCTCCACAATGGAACCAAGCTCTCCACCTTCATGTTGGAAATAGATTCAATTTCGGTACGATTGCTCCGCTCATCGCTGTAAGGATCCTATTATTGCCTTGCTTCGGGCATCTTTCTTTTGACCGGAATACTTTCCGCTTCGAATCAAAGTTCATGTGTTTTCTAGGTGACTCATAAGTGTTCTACCCAGTCCACAAGGCTTATTCAAACATAGCATTGGCATTATACCCGGTAGCTGTCCACAGTGGCGTGTTTTCTAGACCTACATATGTCATCCTTCTTAAAGCCGAAGGAGTTACAGAAAGTTAGGCGCCTTACACAGGGATCGGAAAAATTAATGAATTGAATTAGGATGGATAAATCCTATTTTTGGATGGATAAGGATGAATATCCGAATTAATTCGAATTATATATAATATGTAAAAATTCTAATCAAATTAGATTTAATGATTATTTTTATTAATATAAATCATTTTTTTTATTTTATATAATACCAAATTTATCAAAAATATCTTTTATATAAAAATCAAATTTTTATTTTAATATTATATAAATCAAAATCTGAAATTCTGTTTTAAATCCAATTTTTTAAATATTCAATTTTTTCAATATTTTTAGAATCAAATTTTATATATATTTTTAAGAAATCATATAACGAATTTATAAGAATATTTTTTCTGATTTATCATTCATAATCAGAATAGAAAATATTTCAATTATAAAATATGAAAAAAATGAATATTTATTTTATTATTAATTTTGATATCATCATTATAAAATTGAAAATTTTCCAATTTTATATAAAATTTTTTTATAATATAATTGATATTCATTTTATTTTTTTTATTATACGATAATTTTATTTTATATATCAATTATAATCTGATAATATATAATTATTAAAATTTTTTTTAATAGAATTTTTAAATAAATATTATTATATGATAAAAATTCTATTATATTATAAATTATTTGATATTCATTCTAAAAAATTTGAATATTTTATAAAATTTGAAATTTTTATTATTTTGATCAGATTATTTGAATATATTTTATATAATAATATAAATTGAATATCAAAATTATTATATAATAAAATGAATTATCTGCAATTTTATAATATTTCTGAAATTTATTTTAATTATATTTAATTCATATAATAAAATCTGAATCTATTTTTTTTTTTCATTCTAATTTTATTAATTTTTATATGAATAAAATTTTATAAATTTATATATATCAAAGATCTTTTAATATATATTAATAAAATATCTATTATTTATAATATCCGATTCAAATATATTTGATTATTTTCAAATATAAAAATTATTATATAAAATGATTCCAAAAATTCATAAATTATATAAAAAAATTTTTAATCATATATATTAAAAAAATCAAATAAAAAAATGAAAAAATAAAATTTTATATATTGATCAATTTATAATTCATAATTTATTATAATATTAAAAAAATTATATATAAAATAAAAATTTTGATATTTATTAGAATTTTTATTATTAGATTTAGAATAAAATAAAAAATATAAAATTCTGATTATTCGATCAAATAAAAAAAAAGATTTTATACGATCATAAAATTAATTAAAATTTATTAAAAAATCTTTTATTTAAATATTTTCTTCAAAATCAGTTTTTTTAATTCATTTATTTCATATATATTTTTCATTATTTTTTGATAAAATATTAAAAATTAAATAACAGAAATTTATTTTATATGAAATATATAAAAATTATAATCAATTTTATATTGATTTTTTAAATAATTTTAAAAATTCGTTATTATATATGAATTATACGAATAATTTTTAATTTTATAATAAAAAATTTTTCTTTTTTTTTTTATTTTTGATTCATGATTATACGATTCGTGGATATATTAATGAATAACAAAAAACATTCTTTTAATATATTTTCATATACTGATAATTTCAGAAAAAATAATAATAAAAAAAATCTCAGAATTGATTGATATTTTAATTGAAATATTTCATAAAAATAAAACAGAAGAATTTTTTAATATAAAAATTAATTTCGACTATCAGATATCAAACAAAATTCTGAATAATTCTGAATAATTCTCTTATCCATTCTTATCCGAAAATTATGAATTATTGGATTATATTCGAATGTTGCATGATTTTTCCGATCCCTGATCCAAACGCTTAACCGAAAGGCCAAACGAACCCATGCTATCATTAACACATCTCCAGAGTTCGTTAGCGTTTGATCCCCTTCGCTACTAGCGTCAAGCTTGAGACTTACAGTCGTCAAGTTCGAATTTTGATATGGAGCGCTTAGCTATAAGCCGAGCTATGGTGAATATCGTCGAAACTGTAAAGCACAGAACACATGTCACAACTATCACTGCAATAAGTCCAGACTTGGTTGCTGCTGTCTTGAAGGAATCCATCTAGATTTGTACTGTCTTTTTCCGAATTTGATCATGGTAATGGACAACAAAGTTGCGCATATGATCGCATGGATATCTAATAAACCATAAGAAGCAGACTCATTTCTTCAGAAACTCTTGGAGGCACGGTGTTAGGGCAGGGACGAACAGGGTCATGTGTTACCCACCATATCTAGCTTCACTTCCCAGATAGCTTCCTTACCTCATTAGCTTACAACAATGGATTCAATTGATTGGTACACTTCTTTTCTGTAACACACGGCCGACATAGCAACGGTTGAGAACAACGTCACACTTGCTATATACTCATCTCTTCTGACTGTGCCGATCATTGCGTCTAGTTAGACCCATGGGTGATGGAAGGACGTATTGCTGGAGTCATGGATGAACGTTAACCAAAAACCAAAGCCTACTTTAATTTGTTTAGCTTGAGACTATGATTAAGGTGATTCATAAGTGTTCTATCTGGTCCACAAGGCTTTTTCAAACTCAATATTGGCACTATACCCGGTACCTTTCCACAGTGACGACGTGATTGTAAATCACAGCAAATTGGTAGGTCAACGAAATCGCTACCGTCCTTTGTAACCACAAGAGGGGATTGCCATTAGAGAAGTGTGCATAGATATATAGGAAACAAAACTTATTTAGGTCTTATCCAGCTCCTGACCCTGGATGGCCCTGTGGGCTCCTAGCTATGGAGGGTGGTAATCCAGTCCCAAATCTGGATACAGAAACGGAGGCCGCATCGTGCGTATTAAAGGCCCGCCACTGATTTCAACTTGGGTGTCATGGTCGACCAAGGAGATGCCCCAGGTAAATTTATCCTCCATAACAGCCTTCTCCTTTTTTTTTTCTTTTTCCATTTGAGACGATATTGGGGAAGCCCCCGTTGTCGATGGCTATTTGCCTGTGATTGATCGCGTTCCGGACTTCCTTTCATTACCGGTACGCTAGTATTGCTAGTTACACATGGGTTCGAGTCGCACTTTTATCTCTTTTTCTCTTTGGTCTCGTGCCAGGCGGACGTTCCAACAACCAAAGCTCGTATGATGCCCAAAGGTTGCATTCTAGGGCAAAACTCGTCACAAAATGATACCGTAGTCATGGAAGCAATATCGCAACGCTCGAGGATTAGCGGTGCCTAAATTGTTGACGTGTTCAAGTAGATGGTTATCAAATGATCTCAGCTGAAAATTTTACCAGATTTGATGCACTACTATCCCGTAAAGGCCTCTCAAATCATCCTCGCGAAAAAGTTGCTATTTTACTTGATAATGATTGATTGAGGCTCACCTTTATCAAGTCCTTCCCCTTTCATAAGACCGTGGACATAGCACTCGCCGACCAAGTTATATATTCTCTCTCCACTTTGACTCTCCTCACTCTCCCTCAAAATAAAAGGTGCTCTGCCACCAAAAAACACACACACAATATCGCCATTAGCCATACCAGGCGGCCCTAGGCCAAGGTGATCTCCATCTGTGATGAAAACCTTTTGATGGCCACGTTGCATTAATGCATCGTTAAAATCATGTGAGAACCTGAATTCTGTTGCTATTAAGTTTCCCAAAGACCCATCACCCTCCAGATACTGATCGATTTGGTCAAAACACACCTCCCACCACATCATGCGTAAGTATGATTCGAAATACCGGCGATAGATTGGGGGCGGTAATTTCGTGTCGCGGGTGACATTGCAAATGATTGTGCGCCAATACACGTCAATCCAGTCTTCGCCGGTCGCATATCTCGCACGGCTACTAGCTAATGATCGGACCATTCTAATAGTTTGTATGACCCAGTAGAGACGGTCCGCCATAGCCCGCTTATATGCACGTAGATCGCTCCCGTCTTGAGGCAAAGGCCAGTGACGAGAAATTGAAACAACCCGAGCCACAAAGTGTCCGTGCAACACAATCGCACCAAGATCGGCATGTGTCTTCATGGAGCTGCAAGTTTCCCTTGCAGCGCTCTGGCCTGTAAGCGGTACTTTGACGCTCAGTGCTCCACTACTGAGCGAGTCGAATGTTGAAAAATCGGGGACCCATGACGGCAGACTGGACAGCTTGCGGGAATGCCCAATTCCGGCGATACTCAAAATATCCAAATAAGAAGATGAGGATAAGATATGTAGGGTTGTTCGAGTAAATAGCTGCTCCGAAGACTCCTCGTACGTGGCATTAAATCTCACTAGGTCAAAACCAGGCACTAAACCTATCATAGCGATGACTTTATCCCTATCGTCCGTTGCCAGGGTATGCCGTGTAAGTAGAAGAAGCTCTACAAGAGTCATTCGATAGCCGAACCAATTGTGCTTGAAAAGACGTCCAGGTGTAATTTCTCCTGCTCGTTGCCTGAATTGATTCATGAACGGCACCGAAGAGATCCCATATGGTTTTTCTGTGTCTGTGCCGTGATATACTAAATATTGGGCCAGTCCATTCTGGAAGATGCGGTCGAAGAAATATGCCGCAGTATCCCACTCGCAAGAATGACCGCCGTAGAACATGGTAGGAGGCTTCTTTGCGCAAATAACTTCCTGAATGACCCAGGCACGATTGAACCATGGACTGCAGAGGAACTTGAGAAGCGCCTTCCATTTTGAAGATGTCCTGTCGCAACCGGGGAGCCCGTAAAGGCTGTCCATCGTAAAGTTATGTTGTCGCTCGACCAATTGCTTTACACCCTTTGTCAAAGTTTTGAGAAACTCGATCACGCCAGGATCGTCGGCGGTGGAGTTGCCTATGAAGACGCTGACCTGCTTGGCGTAGCCATAGATTTCCCTCATTAACCGAATCTGATGGCTTTTTTCACGACTGTCCCTTTGATTGATGCATAGCGCATCGATCCAGAAGCAATCTGAGATCCTCGAGCGAACGATTTCCCGTATGATATACGTAACAGAGGCTGACAGGTCCAAGGACTGTCCATTACCAAACCAGACCTTGCCTACTGGGGCTGGATCTCCCCAGCAATAGGAAATGGCATGGTATGCGGGAAGAGTGGCATCCAAGGATACTGTCTGGAACTCCACATATATCTTTGGCGCATCGGGTTGTTGACTTAGCACTCGTAGTAACCGAATATGACGAGGCCGTTGTAGTCTTGAAAGGTGGAAGGCTGAATTGGGATCTGCCTCAGCCTCCGAATGGCAGTTCTCCATTAAGCAAGCACGAGGTAATTGTCATAAAGCATCTTTTAAAGAGTTGTATACTTAGAACTCTATACAATGAGTGCGAGAGAGTGCGGATAGTAGGTGAAGAGGCTTGGCATGTCTAGAATCTGGATGCGCTCGGACCTTATCGGTGAGTTCACGAGATGATTAGAAGACTGGCTTCGCACTGTTGAGCATAGAGATTGCATAGCTCTGCTTTAGTAGCGAAGGCAAATAGTGCCCCTTTTGCCAACAATAATGCTGTTCCGGCAAGAATTGAGAAGCCAAAAGCGACAGTAAAGTGCTAAGAGACGTCAATTGACAGCCGTGAAGCCAGGTCAAGAATAGAATTTGGCTTGTAGCTCAAACATGCTCCTATCTAACTTCTTACTTGATGCAAATAGGCTCATTATTAGAAGCTCGATTCTGTCATCCGATTGCAGACGGAAGAGGTTGTCTCTAGCGTGTCGATGTGCGCAGGGATACCCTGCTTCGGACCGTTCCTAATGTCAGGGCTTCAATCTCAAGCTTTGAATTCGACACATCGATTCTGACAAGGCGCTCACATGTTCTGCAGATATGGATGGAGAGGAACCCTCCATGGACGATGACGCCCTTCGCGACTACCTCGGCACTGCTTCGTTTGGCAAAAGATCTCGAGAAGCTAATCTAGATGCTCAATTAAACCAAAGTAAGAGAAAGTCTGCAGACAATGAAAAAACGGAAAGATATGATGGTGATAGTGAGAATGATAAGACTGAGGACGATGACGACGACGATGATGATGACGATGAGGAGGACGAGGACGAGGACGACGAAGATGAATTTCCCGTTTCTCATGAGCTCCTTGTCAAGACGCACGAAAGAGCTGTAACAGCAGTTACTTTGGATCCTTCTGGCACTCGGATGATTACAGGTTCAAGTGACTGTACGTTCAAAATACATGACTTTGCTTCATGGACACCTACAACCGTTCGAGCTTTCAAGTCTGTCGATCCATCTGCTACGAAACATTCTGCGAACAACGAAACCCACCCGATACACCAAGTCGAGTTCAATCCTCTATCGCCGAGCCAGGTTCTTGTCGTCACCGCATTACCCCAAGCCAAAATTTTCACGCGAGATGGAGAGATGGAGACACAATTTACCAAAGGCGATATGTATCTGCGAGATATGCACAACACAAAGGGTCACATCTCAGAAATAAGCACGGGGACATGGCATCCAACGGATCCAAATCGATGCATAACAGCTGGAACAGACAGCACACTACGAATATGGGATGTCAATGAACAGCGATCTCAAAAAGATGTTATTGTTCACAAATCAAAAGCAGCAGGCTCAGCAGGCAGGACTAGGATGACAGCTGTCGCATGGGGATCGCCGAAACAGGGAGGAGCTAACATGCTTGTATCGGCTGCTCTGGATGGAAGTTTGGTGATGTGGAGCGGTGACGGACCATATCACAGGCCAGCAGCGGAAATTCGAGGCGCCCATGTAGCAGAGACATGGACTGGTGGGCTTGACATTAGTCCGGATGGAAGGTTGATTGTGACGAGGGGTGGTGACAACACGATTAAGCTCTGGGACAGTCGCAAATTCAAGCAACCCTTGAATACGGCATCCCATCAGTCAACCTTTTTAAAGTATCCTACTACGAATATTAAATTCTCCCCAACAGGTTCGAATATGATCACTGGATCTGAAGAAGGCTCTCTGCATATTTTGAATGCAGCAACACTCAAGCCAGAGCTAGTGACTCCAGTTACTCCAGGCTCACCTCTCATTACGGTGCTCTGGCACGAAAAGTTGAATCAAATCATCACCGGGTCAGCCAACGCCGAGACGCATGTTCTTTATAACCCAAACCTTTCCACTGGAGGAGCGAAGCTTGTCATGTCAAAAGCACCCAAACGTCGCCACATTGACGATGATCCAAACCTTACTATGGATCTCGCTCAAGGCATCTCTGGAGACAGTATCGTTGTCCCTGGCGGCGGGCGTGCACCACCTGGAAGTTTCGCCGCTCGACATCCTACCGTCGGACTGACGTATTCTGGAAAATCAAGAGACCCTCGCCGGCCACATGTCCCACAGACGACACCGTTTGCAAAGAATAATCCGGATGAAAAGCACATTATGCAAAACATACCGTTGAGCTCGATGCGTGATGAAGACCCTCGAGAAGCGTTATTGAAATATGCAGATAAGGCAAAGAACGATCCAATGTTTACGAATGCGTGGAAAAATACGCAACCAAAGACGATTTATGCGGATGTAAGTGATGATGAGGACGGAGAAGCGCCCGAGAAGAAAAAGCAAAAGACGTGAGACGTTGGATCCAGCGTTGATTCACCAGTTATCTTGAACATAGGCGAGAAGTGTACAAAAAGCAACTTCTTCGCGCATGCTTGAACCGTGCCGCATGTACGGCAAGGCAATGGAGCTTCTCCGAACCATGATTGATGATTCCGAGAGCTGAAGTTAGCCTGCGGCGGAGGAATATGGTCAGTACCACTTGAAGAAAGCGGTACAGGACCATTGAGTGGATGGCTAAGTGAATAAGCTCTCTCACAAGCTCGAGTCTAAGACCAGTTTGGCAAAGAAGTCAATGCTTCCACAAAATCTATAGTGATCAAACCAAGTCAGTAGCTGTGTTTGCTCTGAAGATGATGACAGATATTGATATTATGAATATATCGATCAGTCTTGAAATCCGTCATATGTATTTGCTTGATGAATCATGGACGGTAGTGTACGAAGCGTACTGCGTCAAAGTAAATTCCGTGCATCTGGATTGACGATCGATGTCATGAGCGTGAGCCAATCAACGAAATGATGCACAGCCCATTTCCGTCATCTCGCATGGACAAAGCTTCGAGATGCGAGACATGTGTACGCCATGCGCCGCGAAGGATTCTCACACCCAACATTTTCTCCAAACCAGCCTCTTCTGCCACCTGTAAAGTAGACCCGACATACTGTACTCCGTACATCAACATGCAAATAATCCTCTCGCGCATTTTCACTCGTCAACCCCGGAGCTAGGACGCTCAGGGTGAGAACCCCGGCCGTCGATCACCGAACTGGGTCATCTGGCTTCGCAAGGACAACTCGACTGCCACATAGCACATGCAAGACAACCGCTCTACCTTCCTCCCTCACATCATTGCGCGCCATGCACCTCCCTGATGACAGTCCTCTGGGAGGTCCCATCATCTACACGAGATCTTTTCCGGGCTTCTCGTTTCTCTCCAATCGGGACACCAACGCGGGCGATTGGTCGTCTTTCATCGGCATTGTGACTGCCATCTGTGGGAACATTCTCATATCCTTTGCCCTCAATACCCAAAGATACGCGCACATAAAGCTTGAACAAGAGAGAGGAGATGCGGAGAGGAGACGCAAGAATGGCAATGGCGCCGCGCCGGACTATGGGACACAGCAAGAGGAGATTGCCGAGGAGCGGGAGCGGATGAATAACAATGCAAGACGGGGTACGAGAGTTGCAAATGGGCTGAATGATGGATACAGACGGGATTTTGAGACAGATCAGCTGCTTCCGAGAATGAAACCTAGGGCTGGCTCAGTGGATTCGGAATCGACCATACGTGGTAATGAAAAAGATGACAGTGTGCAGGGCAAATCATACTTGAAGTCTCCTTATTGGTGGGCAGGACTCGTCATGATCACTATCGGTGAGGCAGGAAATTTTCTAGCATACGGATTTGCTCCTGCATCTATCGTATCACCGCTAGGAGTGGTGGCTTTGATATCAAACTGCATCATTGCCCCATTCATGCTCAAAGAACGTTTCCGGACACGAGATGGCCTTGGCGTTCTTGTAGCCATCGGAGGTGCTGTCACTGTTGTCCTAAGTGCTGACAGTAGTGATCCGAAGTTGGGTCCGGATCAAATCTGGGATTTGATTAAGAGATGGGAATTTGAGACGTATCTCGGCATCACGCTTTGCTTTATCATCGTCCTTGCGGTATTGAGCAATAAGTACGGGCACAAGACAATTCTCATCGACCTTGGACTTGTGGGACTTTTTGGTAGAGCATCCTTGAATGCACTTCTATACGTTGTATTGCTAACTTTAAATTTAGGTGGATATACCGCACTTTCAACCAAAGGCATAGCCTCTCTCCTCTCATACCAGCTATGGAAAGTCATCACATTTCCAGTCACCTACCTTCTCCTCGCCATCCTCATCTTCACCGCTGTCATGCAAGTCAAGTACGTCAACCGCGCCCTCCAACGCTTCGACTCCACCCAGGTCATCCCCACGCAATTCGTCATGTTCACCCTCTTCGTCATCCTCGGCAGCGCCATTCTATATCGCGACTTTGAGAACCGCTCCGCCGAAGACGCCGCCAAATTCTTCGGCGGCTGCGCTCTTACCTTCCTTGGTGTCTGGCTCATCACCTCCGGCCGCGGCAAAGAGCGGCCCGACGACGAAGAAGAACTCGGCGACGACGAAGACAGCAACGCCATCAACCTTGTCGACGAAGAACGCCGCTTCCAGCCCACAACCTCACAATTCGACACCCCTCCGCAACGCAAATCCAGCCACGCCAGCGGCTCCATCAAAGGCTTCTCCACCACCGACCTCCCCGACGACAAACACGCCCCAAGCATGCCACGCATGCACTCCGCCCCGGAATACGCCCGCTCCATCACAACCACCTCCTCACACTCCCTCTCCACCCCATCCTCCCACCCAGCCCCACCATTCGACTACCACCCCACGGCCCCCAACCCCTGGGCCTCCCCCTCACCCTCCCCACACCCACCATCCACGCCAGCCCACGCCCCCTCCTCATCCTCCACATCTCTCCCCCCCACCCACCTCGGCCTCCCGCAACCCCCCACACTCGCAACCACATCCTCCGACTCCATCCTCCCCACGTCGTCGCACCACCACCACCGCGCGCACGACCCCCTCAGCAACGCCAACCCGCCCTCCGCCACGCCCGACAGAAGAACCGTCCTCCCGCGCGGCTCCATCGCCGACATCTTCGCCGCCCCGCTCTCCGCCCCGCTGTCCGGCAGCTTGTCCGCTGTCGTCGCGGATAGCCTGCGCCATCATGAAGCCGGGTCGGTGCGCGGGCGGAGGGGGAGCGGGGTGCGGCGGAGTGTGGGGGAGGGGAGGGCGTCGTGGGATGTTGGGAGAGATGTGGGAAGAGAGGGAGGTGTGGTGGGTGTGGAAGGCGGGGATAGGGGTGGCGAGGAGGTGGAGGCGCTGCAGAGTCCGAAGAGTCGGAGCAGGAGTTTGGGCATGGCGTTGGAGGGGTGGAGGAGGGCGAAGGCGTTGGGGAGGGGGAAGAGGGGGAGGACGGAGGGGGAGGACAGGTGATGGGTGTGGTGATGTTTGTGCATTCGATTGGGCGTTGCTGAGATGTTGGGGATGCGACATGATATGACATGGCGTTTGTTCCATGTCCGCAGCTTTTTCTTAGTTTGCGTTGTGAGCAAGTTTGGTTGCGCGGTTGATAATGTGTTCTGGATACCCTAGCGATGTTTTTCTAAAGGGATGTATGAAAATTGTCAGAATTATCAGTATGTCAAACAGACTTATCTTTTAATTGCTTGTGTCTGAAGGAGGCTGTTAATGTGAACGTTGTGTTATGAGTTAAGAGTATATACCAGAGCGAATTCGGATTCGCGAGTCTCCTATTATAGATAGTGGTATCGTACATTCCCACTGCGTCCAAAATTCAAACGGCATGTTGGGTGTACACTCCGCCACTAAATTATTCCCAGTGAAAACCGTCCGCCAACTCCACCGCAAATATCTCATCCACGAATACACAGCCCTATCCCCGTGACTCGGCCGCTTCCTCCTCACCCATATCCGCATTCGCAGCTTGATGCTCGCTGGAATGCCGTAAGACTCTGAAGGTCCGCTGAACGAAGCTCCAATTAGTGCGGCGCACGGGTTCTCCGCTTGAAGTCGTTTCGGTTTCAGATATGAAGTTGCTTAGTTGTGGTTCGGCTTCCACATAGACAAGCGTTCTATGATTGAGGTCAATGCGTTGGTTGTGGGCTATGGGCAATAAAGAGAACGATGGTAGACAAATGGGAGATGATGAATTGTCTTTATGGAGATAGGGAACAGAGAGCCATTCCCTCTGTCGCATCTGTATTGCACACACTCACCCTTTTTTTAAACTCAACATGTTCTGAACCCTCGATTCATTGTCGTCAAAATTCGTTATCCTGAACCAGCTCGTCTTCTGGTTATCACGGGATCCGTAATTGGACCCGACCACGTATCTGACGATTTCTTTTCCCGTAGATGTGTTTACCCGTTCAGGCTCGGAACCGAGAGGGCCGACAACGGTGACGCGCGCAATATTTGTACGAGGGGAGACGGAGAAAGCGCGACGGGTGAAAGTGCCAGTGGATAGGGGGAGGGTAGAGATGCGGTTGAGCGTGGTTGGGCGCAACATTTTTTAAGGAACGTAGAGAATGTGAATTGATTTTGGCGATAGTGACGGAGTGTTTGCCAACAGACGGTAGACGTGGGGTGATGGGACAAAGTAACGATATTAATAAAAACGCGTGAAGTCGCGGAGGTTGATTGCTATCCTATTCGGGAACAGTGTAGATGAGGTTTACCTAGCATCATCTTCCATCATCCATCTATCTACCTGCTCATCTTCTGCACCACTTTTCCCTTCTTCGCTCGCATCTTTCCTACTAGAGCGAGTCCTCATCCTCTTGATCTTTCACGCTTGCTCTTGATTTAGGATTGCCATCGTCCTTGGCCACCTACCATGGTGGGATCAATAACCATGCAGCTGCCACGAGAGCCATCGACTAATACCTTTCTAGGGTTCGGGTCAGTCGCAGATGGGTGGCAACCAACAGCCTGGCGATGGAAAAGACAAGAAAGATCCAAAGGTATGATCTTAGACTTGACCTTTGGATAAAACCATGACGCCGCTTGCACTACCACTGATGGTCTTGCTAACGAAATCTACAGAAGGATAAGCCCAAGTATGAGCCACCCCCACAACCTACCACTCGTATAGGCCGCAAGAAACGCAAACAAGCCGGTCCGAATGCTGCGGCAAAACTACCTACAGTCTACCCAACTGCCCGCTGCAAGCTCCGCTACCTCCGCATGCAACGAACTCACGATCATCTCCTGCTCGAAGAAGAGTACGTCGAGAATCAAGAGCGGATCCGTAAAGCAAAGGCAAACAACTTCCAACAGCCATCTTCTGCCGGCGGAGATTCTGATGCCATCGATCGAAACGCAGATGAGAGGTCAAGGGTCGATGACATGCGCGGAAGTCCGATGGGCGTTGGCAACTTGGAAGAACTCATCGATGACGACCACGCCATCGTATCAAGTGCAACGGGACCTGAATACTATGTCTCCATTATGTCCTTTGTCGACAAAGATCTCCTCGAACCTGGCGCCAGTATCCTTCTCCACCACAAATCTGTTTCCGTCGTCGGCGTCCTGACCGATGACGCTGACCCGCTCGTCTCTGTTATGAAACTCGACAAGGCACCCACAGAGTCTTATGCAGACATTGGCGGTCTGGAACAACAAATTCAGGAAGTCCGTGAAGCCGTCGAACTCCCGCTGCTTCATCCCGAGTTGTACGAAGAAATGGGCATCAAACCGCCCAAAGGTGTCATTCTCTACGGCGCTCCTGGAACTGGAAAGACATTGCTTGCCAAGGCGGTCGCGAATCAGACGAGCGCTACTTTCCTCCGTATTGTTGGTAGTGAGCTCATCCAGAAATACCTTGGTGACGGTCCCCGCCTTGTCCGCCAACTTTTCCAAGTCGCTGCCGAAAATGCGCCCGCGATTGTCTTTATTGATGAGATTGATGCAATTGGAACCAAACGATACGAATCTACTTCAGGCGGAGAGCGCGAGATCCAACGTACCATGTTGGAACTTCTGAACCAGCTTGATGGTTTCGATGATCGTGGTGACGTCAAGGTCATTATGGCAACAAACAAGATTGAAACGCTTGATCCGGCCTTGATCAGACCTGGTCGTATTGATCGAAAGATTCTGTTCGAGCCTCCTGATCGTAAGTCTGCATTCTACTTTCCTTTCCTGCGCCTTCACTGTTGTCTTATCTTCCGTTCTTTAACCGAGCTAATCTCAATGATGTGTAGAAATCACCAAGCGCAAGATCTTCAACCTTCACACTTCCAAAATGTCTCTGAATGACGATGTCGACCTCGACGAGTTTGTCAATCAAAAGGATGATCTGTCTGGCGCCGATATCAAAGCCATCTGTTCCGAGGCGGGATTGAGAGCGCTAAGGGAGAGGAGGATGAGGGTACAGATGGCGGATTTCAGGAGTGCGAGGGAGAGCGTGATGAAGACGAAGAGCGAGGGTGAGCCGGAAGGCTTGTATTTGTAGGCGAGGAAATGGGCAAATCGCAGATAGGTTAGTTGATGGAATGGGGATTTTGATTTCTGGAGGTGTAATAATAGATAGAAAATCATTGCTCGCTTTGAGAAGCCAAGTCATTGAACGTAGACCGAATCAAGCCTCTTTGGCTGTGCATGCAAATTTTCGTACATTTTAATCCTCCAATAAACTCTGCCATACTGAATAAAGTTGTTCTTCTTTTGCCTCTTTTGAGACCTTGGAAGTAATGTTTCATTCATTTAGCCTGTACTCTATTGTCACCGTCAGAGACATTCATTTTCAACATTTGTCGACCGATATCGGTATACTGCATTCTCTGCAAAGCGCAGAAGCTGGAAATCCTTCTTGCAAGCTTCACTGCGCGGCAAGCTTCGCTAGATGGAAGATTAAGCACTAGTCCAAACACACCAAAGCACTGCTATGCTGATTGATAGTCCCCCTCCAATACCTAGTTCCACCCATTAAAGTCCTAGTTGAAACGCCCGTCCCGATGCATCATCCAACCCAGCGCCTGCAAATGCATTCCTCTCCCTCTCACCCTCTCACAAGCCTGTCTAAGCCCTCAACTCCCCTCCAAAAACAGCCTCATCCTCCCTCCTCTCCCTTTCCCGCTCCACCACCTTCCTCCTCTTCGCCGCACTCTCACTCACATCCCCATCCCCACCCCCACCCGCGCCATCCCTCTTCCCCGCCCGATGTAATCCCACCAAATCCAGCTTCTCCGGATTCCGACACTGATACAACTTCTTATCAATCAACATACACTCCTCCCTCGCCTCCTTCCCCGCGCGATACCCCGCCAACAGCGCGGCACACTCCCCCAACGTCCGCAGGATCTTCGCCAGCAGCGCGGACGGTGGCAGCGGATCGTCCGACCCCACGGAAGCAGCCTCCTCGCCCTCGACGCTCCTCGCAGCAACAGCGCTAGGAAACTTGGTGCCCAGGTAAAACCCCGTCAGCGGCCGATCCGCCATCCACAGCGCGGCAAGGCAGATCTGCGCCGGCGTAAACAGCAGATACGCATCCGTCAGGATCGCGGCATTTCCCAGCGTCGCCTTCGCGACCTCGTACGCACGGTTGATGCGCGCCTCGACCTCTCGCGGATACGGCTCCCCCTCCCCCCGCGGCAGCGCAGCCATCTCGTCTCTTATAAGCGCGTTCTCGCGACTCCCGCTTCCCGGGTTTTGCGCCAGGCTCGTGAGCTCCATAACCACCCCCTTGAGCGCGCGGTGCGGGTGGCGCACGTCGAAGGTGAAGCGCAGCGCTTGCGTGATGAGGAATTCGGGCGCGAGGATGTCGGCTTCGGTGGTTTTGCGGATCCCCCGCGCGTATTTGGAGAGCGGGACGTAGTAGTTTTCGGTCTTGGTGGCGAGGAAGAGGGCGGAGGGCATGATTTGCTTGGGGTGGTAGGTCATGGGGGAGTTGGTGAGGTAGAAGCGTTTGATGTATTGGACTGCTGTGGCCTGGGAAGAGATTAGTATGATAGTATAGGGGAATGAGATTTGGTCTATACTTTGACGTTGATGGGGACGGGAAAGTCAAAGGAGTCGCTGAGTTTGAGGCAGAGTGTGCAGTAGAATTGCACTAATTTTGCTTCTTCCTCGACTGTCAAGCAGTCGATTTCTCTTTCTGAATCATGGCTATTTGTGTCGCCATTGGCTGAGCCGTTCGTAGCTCCATTGCCGTTGCTCTGGCTTGTGGGTTTATTTCCGCCGCGCTTAATGGCCGCTTTCACGCGCGCGGCGGCGGCGGAGTTGGTGCTGGCTCGGAGCGATTCTAATGCTTCGGGAGTGAATGACCAGTATCTATACTGTGACGAAGACCGATATAGGTCATCCTCGTTCATGGCGGAGGGATGGAGAACGGCTTGGGAGAACGAAAGCAATAAAGAGATGAAGTGAGCTATCGAGGAAGGTTTTCCGAATTCCGCTCCTCCCCGCCGCCCATCGACTTTCGATGTGTTTCCTGAGTCATGAGCAAAGCTTCCTAGGCGGAATTTGACTTGCAGAAGATATGGCATAATTATATCGTTTTTGTTCTATTCAACAACCGGGAACTCTGGCCGTTTCAAAGCCAAGGGCAAAATCTATAAATCTCGTTTCCATGCTATTCCCATCTTCCGAAGAACGAACTAAGACTGGCTGCTTCGTCTTTCATTGGCTTCCTGTCAGCTATATCCTTGTCAGAACAGAAATGCCGTGTCGTGCCGTCTGCCAAGCCTGGGAAACCCCACATTCTCCTTGAAATGGCCCCAGATTACCTGGAACTGTAAACGGCATTTAATAATGTGAAAAGCGCACCAACAGGTAATTGTCATGAACTAGACGTTATCCTACCGGAGAGAGGCTGACAGATTGCTCCCCCATACGCTAAGTTGTCATAGTCCTTCACTGATCACATATGATATGAACTTCTGCATACGAAACCTTGTCAAAAGCAATTTTTCATATCCAATCAGACCATATGAGCACAGGTGTCAAAGCATGCGCTGATCAGCCCAACCATCGGACGCGTCTTGGTGTAAGTGCGTTTCCTAGCCAGGGTCTAGTCTAGACCAGGCCGTCATCTTGCAAGAGCTCCCTAACTTCTGCGTGTTCTCTTTTTATTGTATTTGTCCTTTCCTTTCCTTCCTTTCGGTAGAACTTAACCTGCTATATGCAAAGAGTCATGACGAGTGGGAACCAGGCAGATCAACCCCTGCCTACTGACTTGGATGTCAAAACTGACGGCAGTGTGCACTTGGAAAAGACCAACACAACCTGGGACGACACTCCTGTAATTGATCCGGCTTTAGAGAATCGCATCAAGAGAAAATTCGATCTTCGTGTTGTGCCATGGCTGTTTGGTCTATGGCTGCTTGCCTTCATTGACCGCAGCAACATCGGAAATGCAAAGATTGATGGACTTACCACGGACCTCAAGCTCAATGGAACGAAGTTCAATACCGCTCTGGCTGTGTTCTATGTTCCGTACATTTGCGTCGATGTGCCTTCAAATCTTGTGCTCAAATACTTCAAAGCCGGATATTATCTACCGACATTGATCATTACCTGGGGCATTTGCAGCATGTGTACAGGATTTGTCAAGAGCTACTCCGGCTTGCTAGCTGTCAGATTCTTCCTCGGTCTCTGTGAAGGTGGTTTGCTGGGGGGCATGATCATCTATCTTGCCATGTTCTATCGCCGACATGAGTTGCTCTACCGAATTAGTTTGTTCTATTGCGCTGCTCCGCTTTCCGGAGCTTTTGGAGGCTTGTTGGCCACTGGTCTTGCTGAGATCAACTCTGGTTCTTACCATGGCTGGCCTTTCATCTTCTTTGTCGAGGGTGCCATCACCATCCTCTTTGGTACTCTGACCATCTTTTTCATGCCCCATGTACCGGCCGAAGCAAAGTTTCTCACCGAGGGAGAACGACAAGCAGCTGTTGCTCGACTTAGACTTGATGCTCATGGTAGCACAGTGACTGGAGATGCTGCTCATGAAGTCTTTTCCTGGTACTGGGTCCGAAGAGCATTGCTCAATTGGAACACCATTCTCCTCAGCTTGGATTTCTTTGCCATCATCACGCCGATATATTCCTATTCTCTCTTTCTTCCTACCATCATTAGCGGTCTCGGCTATGGACGAGTCACGGCGCAGCTATTCACCGTGCCGCCCAATATGGGTGCTTTCTTTACCGTTCTGCTCACAGGCTACCTTTCGGACCGTTATCGTATGCGAGGTCCATTCATGATTGCAGGATGCACTCTCGCGATTGGAGGATACATTATGCTCATTGCGAGCAAGCATCCTTTGATCCAGTATGGCGGCACATTTTTGGTCGCCGCAGGCGTCTTTCCGAGTAGTCCGCTGGTAATGGGGTGGCTCGCAAACAATCTTGCTCCGCACTACGTCCGAGCGACTGGCACCGGCTTCCAAGTGGGGATTGCCAACATGGCGGCCTTCATTGCAACCTTTACCTATATCCAAAAAGATGCGTAAGTATACCATTGCATACCACTCAATGGGCTTCTTACTAACTGACCTAGACCTCGTTATACTACTGGTCATGCAATCAACATTGGGATGCTTGTATTCTCCATCATTCTTTCGACAACTTTGATCTTGTATTGTAAGTGGGAGAATAAGCAGCGGGCTGCAGGACGGAGAGATCACCTGTTGACAGAGGGCGACGAAGGGATGCTGGGCTACCGCCATCCCGAGTTTAGATATACACTGTAATTAGCTCGAGATGACTCTTCACGCCTACAGTTTCGTATAAGTTCCAGTAAATTCTTGGCTCATTCCATGCCTTTCTGCAATAGATCAAGGCCTGGAAAGATATAGACATTTCATCAACATGCTCTTCAACTATATCAGCGAAAGTAGGACTCCTCTATGGTTCCTGACATGATCGGAGCCAATTTGTGATTGGTCTGCACCGCTTTGTTCTCATAAGCTCAGACTAAGCGGCTCGGACACTGTGAACATGCTAGCGCATCGGAGTTAAATCCGCTTTTAACTTGTTTCGTCATTCAATCAATTCGTCCACGTTTATCTACCACGAGACCTAAGACAACGTAATCAGCGTAACCTGTCTGTTGAAGCGGGAAAAATGCAATGTTACGATGGAAAATATTCCCTATCAATTGTTGGTTTAGCGCCTATCGGATGTCGTTTGAGCGTCACGAACCATATTTGTTAATATATTGAAATATGCAGTCATGCATCTAGCGTGCAAAGGCCGGCTTGATAGGCAAATGAATACATATTTGGATGCTCGAACCATGCGAGCATAAAGACTCTGTTCCGCTTCGTGTCTTGATAAAGGTATGAACACGCATAACCCAATCGGGTAACACACGTATGAGACAAGCGCCGCTTAATTGCTAAGGCAATCGACTGATGCGTGTCGCATGACCAAGCGCGGTTGGTGTTGGCGCTAATTTAGCCGCGTCAGCTTAGCGCGCTGGGTTGGCTTGGTGTGGGAGAAACAACACTCCAATGTTACACCAGATAGCCACCGTCAGGCGACAGTATACATTCACAATGGTAAGGATTCTTCAAAGAGGTATGTTCATCCAACGGAGTCAACCGTCCTAGACCAATACAGAGCCGGTAGAGGTCGTTCGTAGAGAGCAATTCAATCCGTTCGACCTCCCTATGCATCCAGATATGTGACTACTACACGCGTCGGATGGATTTGCATCGTCGATGCTGTTACTCGGAAAAAATGAAGCTTCGTAGAGCACATATGATCGACAGCTAGCCTCGCTTTCGTGCCAACATCTTCCGTGTTTGTCCTAGTGCAGTGTGAGCTCGATGTGCTAGCCATGTAACACCGCCCAACGCTCTTCGCCGACGATCTCTCTTGCCTGATCCATACTCCTGTCCAATCTGTCACGTTGAAGCTTCATTACAACAAGGCAAAGTCCAACACTTCCAAGACCCCACTCTTGCTCCCTCATTCTTGATATTGTGACACACCAGAAAGCAGCCTCTCACCATGACTGCTCACGGTTAGTTGACGCCGATTTTTTTCCACTAGTGCCTATTAGTCTTGAATTTCAATGAGAGCCTCCCGGAAGTCGTTTCGACTTGTCCAGCAAGAGGAACGAAAGCAAGCGATCTTTTCAAAAAGTGCAAGACTGAATGACTGACTTACAAATCGAAAGGCACAACACAATCACGTCGTCAACAGCCCCGGACAACCCCCACAAGCACACCAACGACAATCCCGCCAAGCAGTGCAGGTACTCTCGAGTACCTGCCTGCTTGGCAGCGCCAGTTCGCTGAGGGGTGCCTGCCAGTCGAACTGGCCATCCTTGAGCCCCAAAGGGCTCAGCGCAAGACACGCTCAGAGATTCCCCCGGTCAAAGACATCTCTGGCCAAGTGGTCAAAGGATGTAACGGGGAGCCCCTCCTTGATTTTAGATATGAGGGTGCTCAAGTCTTGCCAAACAGAATCCCCGAGCGTGAGCAAGCATGGCGCATGTTGGTATGGCAAATGTGGGCGCCGGAGGTCGAAATGAAGGATATTGTCGTCCGTATGCACAAGAAGCCCCTTGGCCCCGGAGAGATGGCTCGAGAGACACGGCGACTCAATACAGCGATGGGTCGCTTCCGCAAGGAACGTGGTGGACTGAGTACCAAACATGGATCAGAGCAAGCCGCAGCCAAAAATGAGCTATACGTTATCGATCGCCTTACAAAGGCGCCATTCAACTGGACCCTCAATTCAGCTTACAATACCGTATGGCTTGTGGATGAGAGAGCGAACACGCTCACTCAACCTGATGCGGCCGGCAGAGCTACGGCTAATGTGCACAATCTGTCCATTTGCAGAACACGCGGACCTCTCTCTTCACGCGTCAACAACCTCTACAACGACCTCCTCTTGAGAATCCAGACCGCTGACCAATATCAAACAAAGTGGGATTGTATACAAGTCGGTAATCAGCAGCGCCATCAAACGCGGAAGCAAAATCTAGCCAGTCGAAAATCTTCTGGCGTTCCTACATTCGGGAAGACCTCAGCAGGTGGCCCATCCGCAAGTGCTCAAAACGAAGTCAGGACCATGGCTTCTGAAAACGTCGATTTGAAAAAATTGGTCAGAAAGACCAAACTTGATCGTTTGGCCTCAAGAGGGGGTCCATACAAGATGATCCACGATTTTTTCTGCAAACCTTGGTTTCGTGGCGAACCAACACTCGGTGAGATCCAGGATTTCATCGACAATACCGAATACGCGGCTACTCCAGCGGGACCTGCTTCCCTGGAGCCCCTCATGCCAGACAAGTTCGATCTATACGCCTACATTGCTGAAGAAGCAGAAGAGTTCGACGAAGATGATATTTCTCTCCCAAGCTTCAACGGCGAGCCCGAAGATTACATCAATGTTGACCCCGCTCTTCTACTCCCACCAGAGGAATCTCCTTCGCCAGAATCAGTGGCGCCTGCTTCACCAAAGCTAATGGCATCTCCTCTACCAGAATCAGTGGCACGTCCCCCGAGTCCTGATTTCTCCGAGAAACTTCGAATCTTGGATACCTGCAACTTTGTGACGAACTTCAATAACCTGTACCCCGCGTTGGCACTCGCTCCTGTAAGTGAAGATTATAATTTCTGTATAGTGTTCAGTCTAACAGCTTTGATGTAGGCTGAAGAAGGAAACCCTTTTCTGTTCCGCCCCAAAAGGAAATTTGAAGACGATGACTCTGAGGACGAATTGAGAGTCCTTATTGATAAAAGGCCACATGGTGCCCTACCAGCAAATACCTTTGATTTTTACGGCTCGTGCTCGCCATCGGATAGTTCTGAGGGCCATGGCTCATAAGAGCGTCCATCCTTCATTCACCCCCTGAGCTCACTTTAAAGGCCGCTAGAACCGTCATCCTTCACTCGCAGCAAATTTCGACATTGTTCACTTTCACAGCTCTCCTGAAATCAGCTTTGTGCAAAGCGCTCATCAGAACACTACACCCCTCAGTTGCTGGACTCTACTTTCCTTTGTGCGACGAAAATGCACATTTCACTATCCGGCTCGTGTTTCACACCATTTCATGTTTCGAGCACAGACAATGGCATGCACCTTTGACTTCTCTGCTACACTTCTCGACTTGATGTTTCCACCACCGACGACAATAATGGGCGATTATGGAGGTTATAGAGGTTATGGCGTTCGATTTGCTAAAAAGGTTTTGTTGAGTTTGATTCAACAAGCGGCGTTTGCAGTTCTCTTTCATTTCCCCTTCAAATGTCTTTGTGCGCGGAACTGAACTTTCTTTGTTACTGCATCTTTGATGTCTTCACTGAAATCCACCAACCCACCACATGATGATCATTCACTTCATCGCGTATAATAGTATTAGCTTAGACCAAGAATCATAGCCTGTCTGTATTTGTTTCCATCGCTTCATGACATGTATGCATTGGTGCAGTAAGGTATTCCAAAGCCGAGAATTTGTGATTTAGACTTAGTGACTCTCTATTACGTCTGCAACTAGCCAGTCAATATCGTCCCCAACCAGGAGTGATCAGTATTTATCCGCTGACTCAAGCACATCATGATGGCATGACCGACGAATAGGCAGCGGAGGCCGTCACAACCAGGGTGGGAACCTCGATGATGTGATTACGGCTTTCTCAGGGCGCTTCATCGGGCCAACTCGCATTGAAATTTGTCCATCTAAATTGAATCTTAAGCCCTAGAAGGTTCAGATCGGCAAGCTTTCCGCGTTTCCTTTCGTGTCACTTGCCATATCCGCAAATAGCAAGGCCGCCTTCTTTGGAGTTTTTGGGGAGCTCAAAAGCAGGCATAAATGAGCTCGGCTATTCAGCACTCTATCAACGATTTCATTAGTTCATCTTCCGATTTCCCGGAATATGCCAACATAGCCGCGCGGACTTGCAGCCGCTTGGAGCAGGACATTAAAAAAGCATTCCGAATGGGGTAATGAAGTGTTGAACAATGTATGATTTGATGAGACGCGGTGAGGGCAATTGTGACTATGGGAGAGGGACACGCTGATGTAACGAGCGTCACCTGGGAGAGCAGCCCAGCGCTGGACTTATTTACACAGCACATATAAGCGCGTGGTGCTCTCCTTGACGAACCTTTCTTCTTACAACCTCCAGTGACCACTTTACAATCAGTTTGTCAATAGCATTCTTGTGACCAAAGTCTCTTCCACATTCTCATATTGATACATTCTGACTTCGATAAGCCTTGTAAGGCGATTCAAGTCCATCTACAACTTTCCAATACTCTTTAACGTGACCAGCACTTGTAACAATGACTCGCAATCAACGTCAAGGCCTCACTACTGAGGCACCATCCTCCAGTCCAGATGGATATGGTACAGGAGGATACTCGAATTGGAACACCTGGGAAGTGCCATCTACTACAAGCCAGCCACCGGCAAGTAGCCAGACGGAACACTTCCCAAACCAGAGCCCTGGGCCGAGCGACTTTGGTCGGGATAACTCGCCAGCGAGCTTCACGCCGTTCAACGGTGTCAATACTTATGCCGGGAATTCTCAAATTCCGGCATCATATAATCAATATCCAGCTTCCTTCGGCCAGAACTCCAGTTCATTTGATCCAGCACCGAATTCTTACGTTCAGGCTCCAGTGACTGGCAATCAAACCTCCCAGACTTACTATGATCCTACGGCGTTCGACTGGAACACAGACAACTCCTCAGGGCTGACAGCTCAGCCTTTCAACGGCATGGCGAATGATAGCAGCTTGGCCGGGCATGGAACTTTCGACCCTCAGTCGCAAAGCACATACCTCAATGATTCGCAACTTGGCTTGCCGACGGAAGATTTGTATACCCAGGGCGTTCCACAAAATGGTTTCACGCAACCCAACAACGGTGCGTTCGGATACCATAATTTCAATCATTCAGCCTCGGGTTCGTATCAAGGTCTCGCACAGAGCCCAATGATGGCAGGGTTCCCCAATATTCAGCGCTCCTCACGGGACTCCACGCCCAAAACCATCCAAGGTATGTTATCAATCGGCCAGATGAACCATGACAATGGTCGTGCTTCAAACCCTGTCTGGAGTAGTGCTTATTACGAGCATCCCGCTAACACCAGAATAGAGCTCAAGACAATCAACCATGGCATGGAATCTCCCATTCTTGGCAGCTATCTGAGAGGCGGGCTTTCCAATAGCAATCGCAGCTCTCAACAAAATTCTCAGGGTGTCGCGAGCAATTCGCAAGACTCTTCACCGTCCACAGACCAACGTAAGTATTCTTCCCGGGCATCCAGATCTTTCAGTCTTTCCATACTGAAACCCAAACTCCCAGCATTGCAGGACCTGCTTCGTGAAATAGAAACGTCTCAACAAGACTACAGCCAAGTGCAAGCGCCTCTGCAAGACTATAGTCAAGTGCAAGCACCTCAGCCAGACTATAGCCAAGTGCAAGCACCTCAGCAAGACTATAGCCAAATGCAGACATCTCAGCAAGACTATAGTCAAGTGCAAGCACCTCAGCAGGAATATAGTCAAGTGCAAACGCCCCAGCCAGACTACAGTCAAATGCTGCCGTCTCAACAGGACTTCAGTCAAGTGCTGCCATCTCAACAAGATTATAGCCAGGTACAACCGTCTCAGCAAGAGTATAGTCAAGTGCAAACGCCTCAGCAAGACTATAGCCAAGTACAGACGTCCCAGCAAGACTATGGCCAGGTACAGACGTCTCAGCAAGACTACAGTCAAATGCAACCGTCTCAAAAAGACTATAGTCAAGTTCAAGCCGGTGCATCGAAAAAGTCTTCTGCGCCTGGACCTTCTTCACAGTCTGTTCTGAAGAACCTGAACGGCTCGAACCTAGGAGATACCGGTCGCGCTTATCCGACTCCAGAGGGCATCATTCCAGGCAATGATGCGCAACTCCCAGCGTGGATGGGATACCTCGAGTTCGATCGCAACTTGGCCGCATATCCCAGGATCCATGAGCATGTCTTGGACATTGAGGGAAATGTTATCAGAGGCAACACTGGCGATCCTCTCCGTTATATTGAAGGCCTTGATGGTAACCCAGTGTTGCCCAACCAAATCACAAAGGCGGATCTTCTTAACGGTAGGAATGTCTACTTCTGGATGGCCAGTCATCCACTTCTTCGCCAGAAAGATCTCTTCGACCGAGTTACAGACTACACTCCCGACGAGATCCACAAGCCAGGCAGAGTTAATGCGTTGGCAAATGTCCGCAACCGTTGGCGCGCCAAGCACGGCGGTCTTGACTTTATTCCCAAGACCCTCACCAAGGACAAGTCGACTTTCAGCAAGTGGGATTTGCAGCGCTTGGATAGCCTTGACGAGGAACAAATCAGGCGCGGCATCGTGTGGCCAATCGTGAGGGAAAAAGAGAATCTCATGTTCGATCCATTCAGCAACAGCACCTTTGAGATCCCCAATCGTTATCCCAGTCGCCGAGTTGGACTTTTGAACGAACGTCTGGACTACCTGAGGAAGAAAGCCAAGGCCGAAGGACTCAAAAACTGGGAGTTTGCCAAGAAGGAGGAAATCATCAACAACCATCGCTTCGTCATCGCTCGCCAAAACAGGGCCCTCCAAAAGAAGCGCACAGCGCAAACCATGGAAGCCAGCATGTTCGAGAAGGAACCCGAGGACTACACCCCAGACCTCGAGGAGGAGAATGACAGCACCATGCTTTTCTCCCCAGAGAACGCTTCCGACAATGGCTCCGAGGACGCAGAGGGCGAGCCGGACGTCGACTTCATGGCGGCGCTTGCCAAAGCCGCCGCAGCTACAACGGGTCCCGACTTGGAACCCCGCGGAGTGAAGCGTCCAGCGCCTCGCGACGAAGACGAGGAAGATGACGTTGAGGAAACCTCCAATAAAGCCGGTCGTCCAAGGAAGCTCGCCAGGCTTGCTACGAGGAAGGCTGTTGAGACTGGACCATGTGTTTCTGGGGGCCTCCTTGCTTTGGGAGGGAAGATGAAAAAGGGAGCTCCCAAGAAATCGGGGGGCTCCCCGAATGTTGGTGGGATGCTGGAGGAGATGGAGGACAATTAGATTGGATTTGTTTTTTGTTCCAAATTGAGAATTGTGAAAAGTTGATTGGGGGATTCCTGGTGTGGTTTTTACAAGTAATCTTCAATTGTCGATGGAATTAGGGAGTTGTCGTGGTGCTGCTCATGCAGCATATTTCAGGTCATAATGTCTTTTTAGACCCCATGGAAAATAGACTTAGAAAAGTATTGATATTGCAACAATAGTACTGTAACACGGTCTTCCACGTGCGTAAAAGCAGGCCGTTTGATTGCGTCTTGGGACGGTTCTCTTTGTCCCAAAAAGGCATCTCTGTGGTAACGTTTGTCGCTTGCGTGCTCGCTTCAAGGAGATATCGCCAACAACTCGGTTGGGGCAAAGCAACCTCGCCTATATACCGTGACTCCTAAGGTTACCTCCCAAGGTTACCCGATTTAGAGAAATTGCAGGACATATGACGGGTCACGATGGTTGTTGTAGGCAATTTCACAGTGATATCATCATCGTTCACACGCCGGAATATTGGGTGGCTTGCATATTGTCCCGCGCCGCAGTGCCCTCACATTCTTTCCACACTCTCTTCGACGCCAGATGATGCGAAAGAGCTTTTTTGCCGCTTTTCCAGGAAGTATATAAGCTGGCTCCGTGGTCTCAGAGAACTTTCCTTCTCCACCACTTAAATTCGGCATCATCAGGACTTTTGAAAGAGTCAGACGCTTCCTGTTCTCGTTCAATATATCATATATCTCTTGTTTGCTCTGGAACAACAAACGCTAATCAAGTTTAACTTCGAAAGTTGTCCCTCGTAATTGTCGGCCGGAAAAACTTAGAGATTAGCAAGTTCCAAAAGCCAGAGTGCACTATCTGCTCTTGTTCCTTGTTAAACACAACTATTTGGAATAGGTTCCTATCCAGGGACACTCTAAAACCGAGATGGAGAACTTCATCGTGGCTTCCGAGCAGAACACTCCGCTCCTCACTCAATATCCTGGAGTATATCGTTCAATATATCAAGTCTCCAATGTCGGTAGCATTTGTCGTGCTGTCCAACCCATTCACCTTGATTGGGGCTACTGGGAATTTGCAAGCTTTAATGATCAGACCAAGGCCAAAAGCTTCGAACTAAACTCGCCGGAGGATGTTATCTGGGCCACGCGTTGCGGTATCAAGGAAGGCATCGACAAGATCTTGAACCCCATGGTTTCTGATTCTGGCCATTACATCCTTTGGACTGACTTATCTGCTATCAGACTTATATGGGTTCCAGGACGTCTTGATGGCACCAAAGGCAAGCGTAATGGTGAGCCAGCATCCGCATCGGAACACATGGTCGAAATCTCCAAGCGTCGTACTCTTCATGGTCTCTCCAAATTAAGTCGGGAAGATCAGTATGTATATTCTGGTACGTACTTTCGGTGGTACCTTGCCGCCGGGGCCGATCTCACATACGTACGCAAATGGATCAATTTTGTCCCTGAAGCGAAGCTGCATCTGCAAGCCCCTACCGCGAAGAGTGTCATTGCTGGATTTCCAGAGTGGAAAGGACGCTCGCTCTTTGGTAAAGCTCGGAGCACGGATCTTCATGCATCATATCTGCCAACCGCCGATCGTCGGTTGAAACCAATTCAAAACCTTCGTTATAGAGGATTGGTCCGTCGTGCTCTGCATGCCGGGCCTGCACGAGGTTATTCCTGCCATCCAGCTTGGGATGGTGCAACGGAAGATGACTACAGCACCTTCAACAGAGAGCTTAACGACACCGATATGTCGAAACACCATCCAGAACAGTGGCTGAAGCCGCCACCAGTCCTAGATGCGGATGGTGAAGTCATGCACGATCCCTTGGACCCCAATCATGAGATCCTGGACTATCCGAGCTTGCCAATGCAAATCCCCAAGAAGAAATATTTCGACCGAGAACAGTCGTGGCAGAGACTTGACAAACGAATCACTCAACAAGACTGCAATGCACGTCGAGTATTTCATGAACCTGGGAAGAAGAGAAAAAGGCAGAACAAGGATGTAACACTTGCTTCTGCGGATCAAGGCCCGCAAAATCCCCGGCATTTGAAGCCATTGCCGAAGAGCCGTGTCATAGACAAGCATATGGACGACATCTCTCCCTTAGTCATAGATCACGAGACTATGCACGAAAATGGGGAGAACTTCAGAGCCGAGACGAATAAGAGACCTCGCCTTGAATATGTCGACTCAAGCTATGTCTCAAACCAAGGACAGGCCTTTGACAATGGAGTACCCGAGTCAATGCAGACGAGAAACTTCCTCGCTGCTCCCAATTATTCTTCCGGCCACATGTATGCGAACACGACCAACATGGGGTACGGAATGGGCGACCGGAATGTTTGGTCGAGCACCGGGTACTCAGTCCCCCAGCAGCCGCAATCCAGCGCTGATGGGATACGGGGTCGGGTAGATGAGCGTGCCTTTTCGTACGGAGCGGAGTCACCGGCGCGGGTTCGCACACAGTACTATCCTGAGCAGGATATGTACCATTCGCAACCACGTCCGGATTACTCTTTGCTCGGCACGAATAATTGGGCTTGGAGCAATGGAAGTAGCTCCATGAACCCATGGGAGCAGGATGATAGGAAGCAAAAAGGTCAGTACATCCATGAGAACATCAACAATGTTCCAGCCAAGTTCAATAGAACGGACTTTGCTCATCATCCATCAGACATGACAGCCAGCTCCATGCGACTACCGCAGCTGCAGCCCAGTATCCCACGGCCAGGCCCAAGCGAGCCCAAACAGGGCATGCAACCCTCAGCCACTGCTCGACATGACCACGGGATCCAAAAGCCATCAATGATCAAGGCTGACCCCGTGCAGTATTCGCATCCATATCTCTCCGACGAGCAAGAGGAAGAGATGCTCTTGCAAGAGGGTGCGCTGTGTGCAGCCCAAAAAGGCGACTCCGCCCTTCCTTGGCCATCACTTATTGCGGGTACGCCCATGCTAAAGGCGCACCAGCAAGAATACTCGGCGCCTCAACAGGCTCGAAATGGAGATGACTCGAACGAGGAAGTGCCTTCAAACTCGCTCACGCTTCCACCACCCAACTCGACTTCGAGTCATCTCCGTGAGCCCAAGGCGATTGTCGAGCGGGACACCAACCTCGCTGAGGTTGGATGGGCGGGTACGACCTCGCGCAGCAGCGATTTCGAGGAATGGGTGCAACATACGCTGCTCGAATTCGACGCCTGGCTGAACGGGATCACAAGCCAGGGCGGCTGCAACGCAGGCCCGATTCCCGAGGAGCCCCCAGTTTCGGCAAGAGTCCAGGCTGTCCGGAACGCTCAAGAAGCATCGGCCGAAATCGTCCCAGCCCAAACCACTTTCGACGTGGACGATATCCTGGCTGAAATGGGCCTCAGCACCTCGATTGCCCCCTCCAACCTGTGCGCAGCTCCGGACGTAATCGGAAAGTCGTTCAGTCCAAGTCCTGAGGTTGACGTTCTCGGCGCTCTCCCAAATGAGAACAATGAACCGGCCTCGGACAATGACGACGGATCGAACGCTGTGCACAGCCCAAGCAATCTCGAGGATGCCGACGCCCACGACGTGGAGACTGGTGCAGACTGCAAGCAATTCCAAGACGGAGGTAGCCACAACGCTGCTCTCAACGGTCATGGCCCCTCCAACGAACTTGGTCTGAGCTCAGAAATCGAAGCTCCCGAGTTTGTCGGAGACATGTCCGTGAATCCGTCTGGAGACGCCAGTCTCACCAGCACGTCGCAAGGCGTTCCGGGAGGTCAAAGCGGGTCTGGACCCAGCGCTGGGGATGCCGACGACGGTACTATCTTGGAAACAGGCCAAGACACCGTTGAGCGGGAATGCGAGAGCTGCGGGAGCTTGGGCTTGGCTGTCTGTCTGTGTGACGGGGCGGAGGATTGGGCCGGCTTCGGAGACGCCTGGGTTCAATGGTGACGTCTCAACGGATCTCGTGTTGAGCGCCATCGATTGGAATAGCAGGGCGGTTTGAAGCCCGGTCAAAATTGGAAAAATTTTGGGGTAGAGCAGGAATCGAGTGTGTGATATGATTTCTTTGATCTATTGCATACGAAAGTTTTTGCTCAATGGACGGGAAAAAGTTGGAAATTGCTTTGATTTGGGTTTGAATTATGGCTTTGGTAGTTGGCTTATTTGTTTTAATGAAATAACCCATGTACAACTGTTACCCGCAGAACTCATGACGTTCTAGCTGGTTTTTTTTTTTTTTTTTGGTTTTTTTTTTCTCTTTGGATATCGTGAACAGGGAGCTGTGGTGAAGGCTCACATGAACATAACTTGTATTAAGTAAACCAATGAAATAAACCTACTCTTGATCCACACCAGACACAACGACTTGTGAGTTCACTGAAATGCTAAACGGCAGTGGCAGCTTTTGAGAACAGTCCAAAACTTCTGAAACTGGTCTTCTTTATTCGAATTGAGAATCGAAGTTCTTCCGGAAATGACCAGAGAGCGTCCAAAGTCAGTTGTGATCCACCGATAACCCCGAGATGATGGAAGAGTCGGGAAAACATACAATAACATCGGGTCCTCGAGGCTCAAACCTATTAAGCCGAAAATCGTGACGCGAATCAGGAAGAGCTTCTCTCTTCCTATGGCAAGAGCTTGTGGACTTCCCTGCCGGTTGATCGAGCTCGCCAGCCAGAACAACGGCGCTCTTCTTAAGAAAGATCGTCAGGCCAGTCTATAGGTTTGAAAGGGTTCAGATATATTAGAATAATGGATGGATATCACGATGCTTCTTTTGGTTAACAGTCCCTCCATTTTGTGTAAGTGGTGCGGAAGTAGATTGCCGAGGTACTCCCTTCGTGTCTGATGCTTGAAAAAGCCCATAGCAAGACGAAACAATCACCAACCAAGGTAGTCGATGTACAGGCAGATTGATAGGCAGATCAATGGCGTAAGTTGGAGAAGCTACATTAAAGTAGTGAGATGAGATGAGATGAGATGGCATAGGGTGGCTCCTAACTCATCCTTTCATCGGAAGGCTGAACCGCCGAAAGACCGACGAGTTGGAACTTCTGGTCTGTTTGCCCCGCGATCAATTAGACACTTAACCTCCGACTGATTGGCCATTTGAACCGCCTGTGGTCCTTTGTGAACCTGGTTCAAAGAGACTGATAAAGCATGCACAAGAGGACGGCCTTCCTGTTATAGATCTTTGAGCTATTTTACTTTACACCCGATTTATTGTCTACTGTAGTGCTGTACCATGTGGATCCACGAAGAACAACGTAACGAAACGCGTCGGATAACAGAATCTCTCAGGACTTCCTAGGCTGCAAAAGCTTCGAGGCTAGCACCACGTAAATGTAAGCCTCGTCGCCAACCAAATATCGCACCGTTCTTTTTTCTTACGAAGGTAAGAACATCGTTGACTGAGCATAGTCGTCTATTCATCTTTGAAACGCTGATAGTATTGATTACTATTTTAGCCATGTTTGTCTCAATACTGACTTGAACTTGCATTTAAATCCTCAGATGGGTCTTGTGAGTGCGAGCCTCGTCGGGCTTCTGTCATGAGACAACTGCTCCGTCTACTCGTAATGTGAACTTTACGCTTTTGGATCGAGTTTTGTCAATCGTCGGATGAGCTATGAACATCCGCTATTGTTGTTGTTGTTATTGTTTTTTTTGGGGGGGGATATCGTGTGCGATGCCACGTCGTTACTTACGCGTCGCAGAGTATGCATGATCCTCTGGAAGAGATTCAGGGAAAGTAGTGTAAACCAATGGAGAAGAAGCCGTTTTATGAAGAGGCGGCAAAGTTGTTGGATTTCGAACGTATCGCGACGAGAGTGAGTCTATAATGCTATGCACGAGGGACTGTTTAAGGGCACAGTCTAGATCGAAAAGGCTGCGGAGGCTGACGTATTAATCTAAGCTGCATTGTTTCATATTTGCAATTGCATGCAGGACATCTGTTGGTCCTGCACCGAATAACGCAGGGGAATTATGAGATGCGGAGGGTGTTCAAACTGGATCGCAGCGCTCGGGACTCCTGGATAACGATGCCTTCAACTAGCGCTAAGTATGGGAAGCCGATATGAGAAACGAGCGAAAGCTATGAAAGTGATGGGAAGAAGGCGATAAGTCGCACAATTGCTTGATGCTACCAATTCAAGAAGCCAGGCTGAGGGGATGTCAAGGCTGAGTCGCATAGCGTTGGAAGCGGTCCCACACTGCCATCGCAAAGGAAATCTTCCGAGAAAACCAATGGCGCGTAGAATAACGACGAAATAGCGTTACAGGGGATATGGTATAGAACAGTATGCTCACAGCCTATGAAGTTCCACGTTGGGAAAGGGCGTCGCAGCTCGCCTGTTCAACACTGCGGTAATCTTCTCAACATGGAAACGATTCCTTACGCGACCATTTACCCAGGAGGGCCTTATCAGTTTCTTGTACCTACTTAGTCAACGCTCGGATCTATGGCTCTTTTAATGGCTAGCAGAATTTCCTCCGTACCCGGCCTCGCTATTCGTCGAGAGATAATTTGGCAAGCTTAACACTTTTAACGCTGGTCACTGCCACTCACCGACCACGTCGAGGGCTGTTCCCCTAGACCGCAAATTTTCAGGATAGTCGCTGTCAAAATTTGGTCTCTTTGCCTTACCTCGCGTGGAATGTCCGCGTTTATATTCTCGAATCGTTTCTCTCCTTTTCAACACCACAATCAAGTTAACTGCCGCCCAAAATCTTTTCACACCCTTGCTTCCACCTAGACATTCTACAGAAATTTATTTTCTGAAACGGCTGGGATAGTCCAAAGGAGTGGGCTCCGGTTTCTCCGAGTACTCTAGTTGCCTTAGTACAGGTTCTGCATTTGTGTTCGCAAGCATCTGTCGGTTAATATAAAGGTCTAAAGGTAACATGCCCTGAACAGCATTCATCCTACTACCGTCAAAAATATACTGCATGGGCTTTCGCTCTGACAGGCATTTCCCGATTTTGTACATGAGTTTTCGCAGTATGCGCGCTTTGTTGGTATAGCCTTCAGAATGTACCTATGCCACACATTTCTCAATGAATGGCCACGTGGTGATATATGTTGTGCGAGTACGCAGCACTATATCTTCTCCAACCAGTGTTCGGCATTGACTACTGCATCACAGAATGGTGCTTTCTCCCCGGTCATAAGCTCAGTCGCTCCGCCCTCAGCATCATTCGGGCCTCTCCCCGATACTTTTACTATTTTCACAAAGTTAGCCGCTGAGCATTCTCTTCCTTTCTCGACATCAGATCCCCGGAACACGGCCTTTCAGTCTATTGCTGCTCCGCCTACTACGCAAAGTGGTGATAATACTTCGAGCCATAAGGCCACGGTCATCCTCATTTATATTCTCATACTCGTTACTTTTAATTTCCTGTTATGCTGCATGTACCTCGCATACCTAGTATTCAGTCGGCCTTCAAGAGGACCGGCGCCTAGAGACGTTGAACTGAGCAACCATAATCTCCAACATCATGCTCGTGCGGATAACAAAGAACTTTCCTTCGATCCGGTTATTAGAACTCCACAGGTCCTCCAAGAGCCGCCTTTCTCCGAGCAGGTATCTAGGAGTTATATAGCCAAAGGAATGCCTCCAATATCCCCTCAATGTCCGGACCCGCCCTCTCAACTGGGTGCAGGAGATCGTGACCGTTGGAGTAGTGGAGTTGGCCCTGGAAGGCGGTCCGGACTTGAGGGAGAACATTCCAGAAGTAGCACCTCATCCGTAACAGATCCATCGCAACATTATGGAGGCCATACTCCGTTGAGACGGAAGCCCAACGCTGGACATTCACTGCAAGAAACATATAATACTTCGGAAACTGCAAGTAAATTGAGAGGAACAAGCAATACGAGAAGAACGAGTCTACCAAGCGGCGCAGGTAACTCACGAAGAGCTGTTTCACCAAAGAAAGGCGATCACTCCAGAGACACGATCTCTTCAGAAAGACTAGATTGTTGGACTGGAACAACGTCTCCAATTTTGAATCAAGTACCTCCAAGTCCAGTACGGATGCCTAGATCTATGATGGCTTCACCTCGAAAATATATTCCTTCGAATCTATATGAGGCAGGATCTGCTCCAGAGGAAAGGGTGACCCACGAATACGAAACTGCTACAGAGGAATCCCATCACGAAAGTCGGCCCTGTGGCATGGAAAGGCGACGCTCGGAAACACAGCGCTGCAGGATTCCAGTCTTTCGTGACAGGATTGCTTGTGGTGGTGAAAATGATGGTTCAATTAAATCGTCTCACCTTTCCCAACAGCGTGACCCGGAAAGACCGCCTCTTCGTTCCAAACCGGTTGTTCGACCGCTGAATCTTTCCCAGATAGAATCAAATCCCACGTATAAATCATTCTACAACGGAGAGCGTGAAAGGGAAGGAAAAACTCGAGGACAGGGCAGGCCTCCCGGAGGCGATGTATAAACAGAAACCGATAAGTGTTCCGCAGCATGCCTCCCCGTCGAGACGAACTAGGTCTGAAAATTGGCCAGAAGGGATAGGTTTCTCTCCAAGCCGAAGTCCAACGCACGCAATCAGAAGAAATCCCAACGCAAATGGCAGTATCGGAAATAGAACCGGATTTGCAGGTGGAGAAGCACGTGGGAAACAGTCCAGCCGTACTTTCAGGCGCGCAGACTACACAGTCGGCTTGTTATGCGCGCTTCCACCCGAACTCAGTGCCTTGAGGATAGCGTTGGACGAAGAACATAAGGAGATTCCCCAATGCCCCAATGACAGCAATAATTACATCCTTGGTAAGATGGTTGGCCACAATGTGGTACTGACGTGTTTACCAGCTGGTCAAATTGGGACGAATCCTGCTGCTACGGTTGCAACGTCATTACAGCATAGCTTCACTTCAATAAGAATCGGATTGCTGGTAGGAGTTGGTGGCGGTGTCCCTAGCCAAGGACATGATATTAGACTCGGTGATGTTGTTGTAAGCAAACCGACGGATGACCATGGAGGCGTTGTTCAGTATGATAGGGGAACGGCCCTTGAAGGCGGAAATTTTCAGAAGACGGGACACCTTCAGCATCCACCTAAAGTTCTGCTGAGCGCCCTATCCAGGCTTCAATCTGACTATGACGTTGGAAAAAGCACCCTCAGCACTCATCTGGGCAAAATCTACCGTAACCCCTGGTTTGCGAAAAAGCAAGCAGACGACGATTACCTTCCCGTTGACGACCCTTTTGGGTCCGATCTAGGACCCAGTATGCGTACGGCCGTTCATCTCCGACGCTCTTCAGGCCTCCCCAAAATCCATTATGGGACTATCGCTTCCGGCAACGAAGTCATGAAAGATAGCAACAGGCGGGATGCGATTAGTCAATCCCTGGGGGGTGTTCTTTGTTTCGAGATGGAGGCAGCAGGCTTGATCAGCAGTTTCCCATGCGTCGTTATTAGAGGAATATGTGATTTTGCCGATTCCGGAAAGACAGATGACTGGCAACATTACGCTGCTGCGGCCGCTGCCTCCTACGCTAAAGAGCTCCTCAATGTTATTCCCTTAGCGAAAATTATGCAAACGAAGACAATTCAGGAGGCGACGAACGCGAGCGATTCGAGCCAACCGTGACAGACGGCCTAGTTAGCTAACGACAAAAGACAGCGATCACGGTTCAAGCTTTCTTTTGGGACGATCCAATCCATTCCATTTACATTGGGGTTACAGTTACTTGGGGGTGATCCAAGGGTGACTAGGGGTGTGCATGAATAAGAGACGAATGTTGGTGCCACTTAGTCACCCCTTGTTAGCTTCACCGCTTGCTTTCTGAGTTATATTATTATTCTGGCATGACATTCCGTATTCACTCCACAGTGACCAACTCAACCGGTCGTTGTGGCGTCATTTTTGGCACATGCTCAGCTGATTTTGCACCATGATCGACTGTATAAGTAGGCATGATGTATTCCTCTTTCTTTATCATTTGTTCTAAGTCTTTTACAATAATCCTAATGCATTGATGCTCTATCTAGCTCCAATAGACCAGAACTTCCATCCCTCCTGTCTTTGCTTCAAACCTGGCATGAATGTGATTGATCACTTCTCACTATATTCACAGCCGCCAGAGGCGCACAAAGGGCGGGGAATGGAATCCATCAGCGACACCGCGTCCAAGGCAGGACGCCCAGTTCTTCTTTCGTCCGATAAAATGCCGGAATGGTTCCGACGTGAATCCAACCAGTGGATTCTCCATGGCTATCGGCCCATCTCAGGCTCGGCTCATGCTTCGTTCTGCAGTTGGTCGTATATTCACAACGAGTCGATCAACATCTATTCCCACCTCATCCCGGCCGTTTTCTTCCTGTTCGGCGAGTGGTATATCCAGCAGTATCTTACCAGCAGATACTCCGGGGTCACTGGTGCCGATTTCATTGCTTTCTCCATCTTCATGTTGACGGCCGTCACGTGCCTGTCCTTGTCGGCGACGTACCACATCTTGATGAACCACTCGCAACGCGTGGAACATTTCTGCCTGCGACTGGACATGCTGGGTGTAGTGATCTTCATACTGGGCGACCTTGTCTTGGGAATATACATGGTTTTCTGGTGTGAACCTTTGCCACGCAATATCTACTGGTCTCTAGTTAGTTAATCTCCATGTGCACAGTTTTATTTTTCCTCATCTCAGACCTGGTACTTGAGTCTAACACTCTTCTTTCCTCGGTTGATAGATTGGGATTTTCGGGACGTTGACCATTTTCATGACCATGCATCCCAAGTTCCAGGGCGCGAAGTATCGCCTCTTCCGAGCTCTGTTGCTCGTGGCGACTGGCTTGTCCGGTGTTGCGCCCTTGATCCATGGACTCAATGTGTTCGGCATGTCGCTGATGAGAAGAAAAGCTTTTCCCTATACTCTGGCAAAAGCAGGCTGCCTTCTATCTGGGACTTCGTTTTATGCAGTAAGTCTCCCAATTTCGCACACAAGACAGAAATTAACCCTAACACATGTGCTTCTGAAGACCAGGTTTCCCGAAAGTCGTTATCATGGCAAATTCGACCTATGGGGCTCCCATTCGATCTTTCACATCCTGGTGGTATGCGCCGCTGTGGTCCAGTTGATGGGGTATCTGGATGCCTTCGACTATGCTCACGCAAATCTTACTTGCTTGTCTCTTTGAGTTATGTATACATGCCGAGTATGGAGCTTCTGGCCACTGGGACGAGCTTCCAAACGCTGACTGTACGATAGTGAAGACAAGCATATGATCTGATCGCTACTACCCATGGTGTGAGGGTATATATACGGTGTGGAGCATATTCAGCAGTGGCTGAATATTCTGGTCTTTTGACGTAACGGTATATAGCTCCACTGCCGTTGCTGCCCTGACACATGGCTAGTACTTAGAGTCAACAGGAGTGTAACGGCAACTCTATACAAAATGCGGACGCTAGCGTCCGCGTTTGCGTCGAATCAGGGCCCCAGTTGGTATTATAAATTTTCACCGTGAATTACTTGTTAAGATATAATCTGACCCCCTGTCACGCTATCCATCGGTCATGGCTAGGCGCTGTAGGATTTATACAGGATTAGCTCAGCCAAATGAACTAACCCTCAGATAGACCACTTATAAGTTACCCTCACCCTATTGTGCAATCTGTCTTGGGCGGAAATAAGCGTTCGCCGAGCTTGCTTCCCTTCCAACAAAGAGAAGGCCAAACGTCACAAGTATCCAGGCCTTCAGAGGGGATAGCCTTTGTCATATAATTCGCGACTCATAGCTAATCTAATCTGAAGGGAGGAATTTCTTAAGCCATAGGCGTAGGTCGACATTGGTGAGATTTCTATCTAGTAGACGTCCCTATACATTTTTGAGCATTCTCCAAAATTTCATGACCGAGCAAGACTTGGTATCCTACGACGCTGGTCACTGGGCATGATCTAGTGGTGTAACATATCTCGCCAAGATCAAAGAAATGCCTGCAGTAAGAGTTGCTCACAAATCAATGCTACTCCGCATTAAGATTACCAAAGCGATACTGAGAGAAACTTAGGCTACCATCAGGAAAATTCCAATATGCTTCGCCGAGATCGGTGCCTGCAGCGCCTGCACTGATGTGAATGGGAAGAAGATGTTCTACAGTCGGATGCGCCTGTCTAGCATCGCTGCGCTTCATCAAAGATGCCATCTTTGCCTGACGTTCCTCTGGCTTTGCAATGACCGCCTCCTTCAATGCCTCATCAAAGCTGATGGTATATCTGAAGAACATCAGCAAGAACACACAATCGATCTGACACTGTCAAGCAGCATTTTGCTTACGGCATGGTCTCCCCAGTTCCCATTGTCCTCCGGAAATCACGAGTATTATGGACCGCCATTCCCGCGCCAACAATTAGAATGCCCTCGTCTCGCAGACTCTCCAGTGCCTGCCCGACGCGGTAGTGCTGATCCGGGTCCTCGCTATCATACAGCGAAACTTGCACGATTGGCACATTCAATGGATTCTTCTTGGGATCAAAAGCTGTGCCGGGCGGTGCATCAGTAACGATAGGTGTCCAAGAGCAATGTCCGTGATCATTTACTCACCAACAATAAACCCTGCCCAGATACCATGATCGAGACCTCGTTTGACCCTCTCAACCTCAATACCTGCACCCGATAGCTTGTCAATGACCTTTTCGGCAACCTCGCGGCTTCCCTTGCTTGGAAACTTCTTTTCATAGTAGTGCGGCGGAAAGCCATAGAAATCGTAGATTATATCCATCTCCTCAGCGACATTGATCTGGATCTTGTTCGGGCTGGCTTGCCAGTGGGCAGAAAAGACGACCACCGCCTTGGGTTTGACTTTTGTCGTGATCTCCTGTCCGACTTCTTCGAGTTTGGCATAGGCTGGATGGTCCGTCCGTTCAATGGAGTTGGGTCCTCCAATGCCCAGGAAATAGACGGGGGTTCTTCCCGAGACGCTATTATTGGCCACCGAAGTCGTCATGATTCGTGCAGAGCTATTCACATGTGAAGCATCAGATGTGTTATTTGCAACTTGCGTGGGTGACTGTGTGGTGGGATCTCGAACGATGCTGGCCGTGTAAGATTGAGCAGTGCGGTAGACGAGTGGAATGGATAAGCTCACAAGGAGGATAGCAAAGTACCTTGAACGAACAACTGAAAAGATAGATGATAGAGCAGAGGGCATGGCACCGTGAGTCGCTTTCTTTTGGTGATTAGGAAGAGAAAAGAACACTCGATCTGGGTCTTGGGGATGTGGCATCATCAATGACTACAATCATGCAAACAAAGGCTGACAAATCTATTGTCAAATGCGCAATGATTGGAAATTTAGAGAATTGTCAGAAGAGAAATCGATACAAACCACTCGCCGCGCGGAACTGATGTCAATAGCGCTATCGAGCTATGATCTTGTAACTTGCAGTGTCCTGCCTTAGGCTTTCCCGCGCGCGATAGAGTCCCGTGTGCTATGCAATCATCCGCGCGCAATGCAGCCATTCCCGCGCGTGATATCCACCCAGCCCAGCTTAGCGGATCATCCCGCGCAGCTGTGATTTCACGAAACGGAACGTTAATTGGGCTATAGTATCAAGGCCATCTTGAGTAGCTGCTCTGGCAGTGCACGTAACTTAATGTTGTCCTTCCTTGTGCAGCCTGTTACCCTGCAGCTCGGAAGATGCAAAAACCCGGATTTTGATTTCAAATCCTGGCCCAAAAAAAAAGGGGGTAATCTGCATGAGAACGTTGTTGACGAATGTGGACTCTGCTGGTATATATAGAAGGGCATCTTCGATGCAAGATGACTCTTTCTTACTATTCCATAGCTGAGCTTCTCTACAAGTCCAAGTCCAAGTCCTTGAGAAACATCTTTATCGTCCACTACAAAGACACAATGACAGCCAAACCTGCTGTACTCATACTCGGAGCTGGGCCTAGGATCGGTGCCTCTGTCGCCCAAAACTTCGCAAGCAATGGCTATGGAGTCGCTGTTGCGTCTAGGAGTGGTGGTAAGGCCGCTGAAGGCGCGTATCTTTCCCTCACGGCAGACTTTACCAAGCCCGACTCCATCCCAAGGCTGTTCGATTCAGTCAAGGCCGAGTTCAAGACCGCTCCCAGCGTCGTCGTCTATAACGCAGCGGCACTTACGAACCCTCCTGAGAAGGATGTTATTTTCTCAACTTCATCCGCAAGTGTCGTATCGGATTTGAGTGTCAATGTTGTCAGCCCTTATGTCGCAGCACAGGAGGCCGTCAAGGGTTTCGAAACGCTGCCGCAGGAGACCAAAAAGACGTTCATATATACCGGAAATATCATGAATGTTTCCATCATACCCATGCCGCTAATGATGGATCTGGGCATGGGCAAGTCAGCGTCAGCATACTGGATCGGCCTTGCCGACACGCTGTACTCGGACAAGGGAATCAGGTGAGTGCTTCAAAGACAAGCGCTACGTCGACCGCTTCTGACAAGCCTGGTTCACTAGATTCTTTTATGCCGATGAGCGCCACGGAGATGGCAAGATCAAGGGGATGGGGCTTGACGGCGCCGCACATGGCCAATTCTACATACAGTTGGCAACCCATGAGAACGTCCCCTGGCGCGCGATATTCGTGAAGGACAAAGGCTACGTCAAATTCGACTGACGAAGTCGAGGAGAGATGAGTATCTATCGAAAGTTAGATATAGAAAAAAGGTGATCGAAAGAACTCCATCAAGTACTCTCAAAACAATAGGATCTATTACATCGCCATCCCTCTAGACGAGTAATATCATATCGCCTTGAGCTCTGAAACACATTGCAAGATCGCGAGTCCCAATATCTGTAGCATCTCTAGTGCGCCACACATGTTCCATGATCTTAAGCGCCTTATGTACCGTACCAAAGACGCTTGGTTGCAACGTCTCCACCATTCTGCGCAGCTCAGCTTCTTGCGCAGGTTCTGCAAGACAGCCTGCGACACAGAATGGCCACACCATGGTGCGCAGCAACGCTGGCGATGAGGTTTTGTTCAATAGCGTGATAATTCGATCAACATGATAGCGTACATCGACACTAGCAAGCTGCCAACCAGACACAACGATGAACAGGTAAACGAGTGCTGCATGAGCCCAAATACGCGTGATCAGGAAGCTCTGGCTGGAGGGTGCTTCTGTTGGGGTAACAAGGTCTAGCGGACTGCTGTGTTCTTTTGGACTAATTGGGAGATCGGCTTCGGTTTCAAGTCGCATGAGATAAGCTACTAATGAGTCTTTGATAGATTTGCCGCGACAGGCCAGCTCCATGATATCGAGATTTCCGCATACCCTACATCGCTGTTTCCACGCATCAAGGGCGGCAATCTCACTAATTTCTAGCATCGCCGGATTTTTGACACCGAGCACAGCCTCAAGATTGATAGGAGGTTTGATGCCTTCGCTATTGCTGAGAAGGCAACGATGGTACCCGTAGAGTCTGGGTTGCTCCTGAAGCACTGTGCTGGCAATGATATCATCAAATATCACGAGAGCAGATGAGAAGCGGAAAGCGGCCTGTTCAGCACTCGGAGTTTGAAGACATACGGAAGGTATGGTGGATGACGACGAGCCCAGACGACTCATGACAGCGCTGAAGCGTGAACTGGCCCCTTCCTGTTCCGTGATGCCAGGAACGTCAACCAGCTGTCTAAAAAGAGCTATAGCAGCATTAAGATGGGCTTGCCAGTTGTCAAAGCTCAAGACTGCAATCTCGAAACGTTGTAGCTGTACGATACTCGCCATGATCCGTACGGCGCCATGTAGATGGTCTGCGATATGTGGGCCATCGATAATTTGCAAAGCCTGCCTCAGCACCCCAAAGGCATTCTGGGTTTGAGTGAGCACTTTCTCCCAGGCAGCACTACCATCAGTTTTGCCCCACTCGACGGAAAAATAATAGCTTTGACATAGGACGGCCTGTCGTACTACTGGCCTTCTGATCATCATTTCTAAGATCCATGCTTTCCCGCCATCAAGCAGGGAGGGGCGGTAAAATGGGAACAGGAATGGAAGCGACTTTTCTAGATAGAACATGAAAAGAACCGCGTGAGATCGTTCAAAAGCTACGTCCTGGCTGTTGGGATGGCAATAAGCTGCATGTCGCAGTTGGAGCGTGGATGCCTCGGAGGGCGCGTCCGTCCCTGTATTGTAGATTTCTCGATTTGCTTCCAAGACATCGTATGTCGGAGCAGCCGGACCCCTAGGTGGTATCTCGGGTGACACAATCGGTTCGCCAGCGGAAGTGTCCACGGAAAATTCGACAACTGGACCGCGTTTGCCAGAGGTACGAACTATGCGCTCCCCACGTCGGCGATGGGACTTTTCTTTTACCTCGCATTTGAGTTGTTCGGCCATCTCCTCTTGTTTCACGCCGCCGTCCATCCATTCCGGTCTGTTGTCCGTATCATAATGGCATGTGATAGAAAGTGCAGCGCAGGCATCACATATAGGGTGGTGCTCGTCACATCTTTTACGTCGGAGTCGACAAGTCCAGCAGCCATTGGAAGTCCTCATTGTGTTGTTGTGATAAAGGTCCCGAGGGCGGGCCACCGCGTCTATCACATAACAAATTGGACTGCAATATGAATCTTCAGCTCCAGCACTACCCTAGCCTTGTGTTACCAGGACAAAGAGTCGCCAGACCCCTTGAAGACGGATATGCATCGACGCTAGGGTCACCAGGTTCGAGTCATCGATCGAGGAGACAGGCCAGATAGAGTTATTAGAAAATCAGAAACTAAATTTCTCGTGGAGTAGCAAGAAGCAACATTGTAGCGTCGTCGGTCCATCATTCCCGCATCGCCGATGATTTGCCAAATTCCCGTTCCTGTTTGCAGCTTTACCGTTTTAGGTATAGCGCTAAAGATGTAAAACTCAGTATACCATGCAAGAAAGGAACCTTCTGTTTGTTTCCGTTGATTTATCTAGCCCAAAATACCTAGCGCTGCACCAATAAGTCGGGTCAGAGGCCAAGTGCGGCAGGGATTCACCTAATCAATGTCTTCAGCTAAAAGATATTCACTACTCGTAGTGAGTAAAGCAAACTAAAGATAGATCAGACATGACATCTTACCTGCCACTGTGTCACGAGCTTTGGTGAAGCACCTTCATATGAGGAGTAGGAGCACATTAATGCAACACACACTGCGGCTACATACGTTTAAAGCTGGCCTACCTTGGACCTACTTGTTGTCCGCACTTCATGTAGTCGGCACTTTCCTTTACTTGTACGGTTTGCAAGTCATTGCAATACAAATTGGTTGCCTTTATAATACAAGGTCTCGCATCGTCACAGCCATACGCGCCCAGGTGCTGTACACCTAATAGCCACAGCTATTTTAAGAAATTGATTTAGTGTGGCACGATTATTGAGTAATCGGTGAGCACCATTGCAATTTCTTCCTTTCTAAACTTTGCCCAATATGGCTGAACGTGATTTCTCTACTCGTAGCCTGTAATTCTGTCAATGTCCAAGCACAAAATTTTCTCTCTTTTGATCTACTTTGGTCATGCGTGTAAAACTAATGTAGCTAAAAGCGTCGACCAACGCATCTTGGTTGACATATCAGCGTCATGGCCTCATGTTCCGCCGAAGACGCGGAAACCGACTACTCGACCATGTACACGCCTTCTACACCCCCAGAGAGTGGCGCGGCTGTCCTCGAAGATACTCTCGACCCCTCCGAAGCTACTCAGCCAGGCTTGCCAAGACCTCGTGCTGGCTCCACCTTTCTGATTCGGTCTGTCAAGTCCGGAGAGGTCATTACGCTTGTGAGAGGGCAAATAGTGCTGGCTCAACCCGATGGGCAAGGATCTCACTGGATTTGTGTGGAAAATGATGGATGGCAGGGCTTTGAGAACGCTGTCTCTGGAAGTTTTCTTGGTCGTGATCGCAACTGGAAGCTGTGTTGTGAGAAGACGTGGCATAGAGAGTGGGAGAGATTTCAAGTTCAATTGAGAGAGACAGGTAGTGTATTAGTTATGAAAAGTTGGGGTGAACTCCGGCCCATAGCCAATAAGGTGGAAAATGGGGCAGAGAAATTGGCTATGATCAAGAGTTGGGAGTCTGAGGAGATGATGTGGGAATTTGTCGAGCTCTAATTTTGTAAGAAATTTGCCTGGCATCGGACACAGAGAATGCAATGTTTTCGCGGAAGTATAGAGGAGCGAGGCATAGCATACGCCAGCGATACGTATCTTACAAATAGCTCTAGGCATTGGGCAATGAAGATTGTGCTTCTTGCTTACATCACAGTGGTGCCAACATTACACATGTACGTCAAGTGGCTTCATTTCAGTTACATGAGCTCATTGGTAAGTTTATTTGAATTTCTAAAGATCAGAACGGTATTCGGCGAAGAAGCTGCGTAGATGTTTTTGTCTGACAGCCTTGTCACGTTTGGCTTCATTTCAGCTCCATCAACCTGTCAAAGTCCCTCCTATGAACGTACCTTACGTACAAAAACGGCATCCCAACGTAGCAAGATCCAACTCATGGGTTCAGTACCGGATCATGAACCTTTTACAAGGATTTCACTCAAAGTCCAAAGCTTGTCTACATTCTCGGCACCAGTCGCGTATTCTCTCGCAGAAGCAGGCTTACATTCGATCATGAGCGCTGGTATGTCATCTGTCAGAAGTCAGCTTGAAAGCTAAAATGTGAAGCTACGCGAGGTGCGACCTTTGAAGCTTGGGTCCAATGCAGCCAGGAGCACAGTAGCGCAGCCTTGCTGCAAAGTCCGAGGCGCAGGTGGCGGCAGCTCTTTACCTATTGGCCGAGGAATAAGTACTCTTCCGTACAAGTCTGTTGAGGAGAGACATTTGAGCGCACAGCACAGGAAACTTACCATCATTGCGCGCTACCGCGAGCTTAAATCCATCCATGAAAAGTGGCATATCTACGCCGCAGTTGCCCTGGAGTCCACTCTCAGGAATAAATCCAGGATGTACTGCGCAGGCCAAAATCCCACGAGTCTTGTACCTTGTGGTAATACCACGAGCGTGCAAGATGTTTGCTGTCTTGGACTGCGCGTACGAGATCCAGGGGTCGTAAGTTTTGCCATTTTCAAAATTAGGGTCGTCAAAATTGACCTCTGCCATCTCGTAGCCCGTGCTAGTCAAGTTTACTACTCGAGCTTTGCCGGCTGATGCTAGTTTCTCCACCAGCAGCTCTGTCAATAAGAAATGGCCGACATGGTTAGCTGCAAATTGAATTTCTATCCCATCAGTGCTCTTGGCATATGGTCTTGTTGCCATGATCCCGGCTGCGTTCAGAAGAATATCCACTTTCTCAGCTTTGGATGCAATCGTAGCAGCAGCACTGCGGATTGCGGCATTGCTGGTCAGATCGGCTTTTATGTACTCTACTTGCACGTTGGTGTTTTCTTTTCTAATTCGGTCAATGACAGGCCGAATCTTGGCTTCATTTCGACCCAGTAAAATGATTTGTGCCGGAGAGCCGGAGGCTAGTAGTACTGCAGCCTCGCCACCAAGACTGTTCTGACTGGGTCCCGTAATGACAACTAAGTTCAAATGTCAGTATACGATCACTAGAGCTGTAGAAGAGGCCACGCTGACTTGTTTTGTTTTTGACTTCGTCTTTGAATGCTTCTACCACCTGTCTCCCTTCTGTCTCTCCGTCGAAACTCATTGCAGAAACGTGGATGAGAAGATGAATATTACACACATATGGGGATTGTTTTGTGACCGTATATAAGAGAAGGGATACGAAAGATAAGTTTATATGAAAAGGCAATGGCGGCGTTGGCAGAGGGGGAGCTGGGTGCAACTAGTGCCAACCCTCTCGGAGATTGACAAACCAGGAAGGGGGAGCGTGGAGGACCAAGGCCATGGAATGCAATGCTAGCGCGGTGATGCGGACGATGCGGCCGATACGGACGATGCGGTCGATGCGGCCGCCCGCTAGTGTTTGCGGCCGCGGCCGCTATATGCAGGGCGAAATTGCAGCCGTTATTGTGGCGCAATAGATGCGGCCGTGCAGGCGAATATTCCCGGATTGTACCATTTAGGTACTTACCCAGTCAACAGGCCACCAGCGCCGTTTCCCATGAGTTTGGCATACGACGTGAAATAGAGCTTAGATGTGGTACCGTCACGGTCAATCAAACAGGTGAACCCTTAATTGATCTCCAAGCCATTTGATGGACGTCTTTTAATCACAATCCTCTCGGCCGTGGCAGACTTGGAGTCAGTTTCATTACAAGGATAACCACCCCACTGAAGAAAGATTCCTTGATCCCATATTCATCATACTATGAGACAATCAGCTCAGCCTTGTTTGCTTGAAACGTCTTCAACGCTTATTCATTACTCTGGTATCGTTTGGTCGTTCGACTCCACAGCTCATTTCCGCTCATTTGATATTCAAGGCCCCTGATGTAGAGCTCCAGCGTTGTACCGTATGGTCCATTATGTTCAGCTAGAGTCTCTACCAAGACTTTGTGCATCATCTCGCACTCTCGACACAACGTCCAAAGTACATGTTTGGATGCATCGTAAGATATCTTCGCTTCTGATGATAGTATATTCACGGCAGAACACAGAGCACTGCCTTCATGTGCCGCCATTGACGTCTTCAGCTCTTTTTCGAAGCTCAGTATATCGTTCACTATTGAGATATGACGACCGACGTTCAATTCAATTTGCCCGACTGCCTCCAAGTCAGTGGACTGCAAGTGAAGGCACATTGCATAGCGCATGAGAGAAGCCAGCAGTCTATTCAGAGCGACATGTCAGCCAAGGAATGAAAGAAATGCCAGTCTTGAGAGAACTCACGCCTGTCCCACATCTTTTTGGCGATAATCAAGATACTGGCCTAGTTGATGCATATTCAGTCTGTCTTTGGATGTTTGAGCTTGCATAAAGAGGAAGACTGGTTCTTGCAATTTGTCCGCCAATTCTTTGTCGTGACTACGCATTTTTTCCCACAGCTCGTACATCAGCCACTCCGCCGGGACATCGGAATTTGGTGAGCAGTCGCCTTTGCACATTGACATCAAACGTTGATTGTACACTGCTCCCTCTGAGAGAGACATTTCCTCGAGCTGGTCTGCAATAAATTAGTGTGGTTGTATCCCTATCATGCTGGAGAAGCGCACCATCCACGAGGAATAAGATGGTCAAAAGTTCACATGCATCTCTGATCCTATCGTCTCTTGCCAGGGGGAAATATAGACACGTTACTCTTGGAAACGCTGCAGCGACAAATATTTTGCGAGCCTTCTCATTTGGAAAGGGCCAGTATTTTAGAAAATATCCATTGACATCTTCCGAGACCTTTTCAACAAGGGGGTGACAGCTGGCAGACCAATTGCTAGATGGAAGGGACCACGAAGCTACTGGTCGCTCACCGATACCTCGAGTGGTTGGAAACGCTTCCGGCGCGGTTCCTGTCTCTACTTCCAACATAGTTGACATTGAGGTTGCTTTTGCTGTTTCAAGTATCTGCGGGGAATATAAGTGGATAATTCTGTTTAGTGATGAAGCAATTATGTTAGATCTTAACAACGTGCATATATGCAACCAATATGTCTCAAGGACTCGATTGATTCCAGGTCATATGTCCTACAGTATGGCTTAGATGACCGAAATAATCGAAGTCATCACTGAAATATACCGTCAATCCCTCGTCAAGTTTACTTATCCTCTTCGAAAGTATGTCATCTTTTCGGAACTTACTTTTTTCAGGTATAGAAACGATGCTCGACGAATTAAGCAACTCGGACATTGGTTGCAGATTCATCGAAGCGCATCTTGCGAACGGGACCGAATAGGACCTCATGTTCTCAGAAGTACACGTTGGGTACGAGCTACTTACATATCGACGTTGAAGCTCATGCAAGTCGCACTCCCACCAATTTCTACCTGTGCCCTTTTCATTGGCTAGTGCGAACTACTGCCGCTTTTGGAATAGCGCATAGGATAAGCTTACATCTGCAGATGCTGCCACAAGATTCCTGCAACTTGCCATCCTCACCTTTGTTTGAGATCTAGAGCCAAACCGATCCGGCGCCAACATGTACCCCTCAAGGAATGATCAATTGACAAAGTATGACGCGTGTAGGTTCAGCACGCGTACTATACCGTCACCTACTAGGTGTCAGCCTGCCATATGGTTGACAAGGGCTGTGTTTCCACGTCTGACCAATGCGAGAAGAGTAAAGTGTCAAGCCTTTATTCAGAGACAGCACACTTCAAAATGAAGCTGACAGTATCTAGAATTCTTTGCCAAAGACAATCTGCCGGACAAATACCAGTGGGCCTTCCTCCTCTCCGCTTTCCTGCCAAATATGCAGCGATTGGGTGCGATAAATGACCTGCTGGTCATTAGAAGTGCCAATGTCATGTACACTACAACCACACAATGAATACACACATATCACTGGGTTCGCAATAACAACCTTTACAAGCTGATCGGTACCAAACCGGAAAATTCGACAGCAGCCTCAAAAGCCCACTGCACGTGCTGCTGTGAGATTTGCATTCGGTAATGCACCATCTGCCGCTCTGAATATTGATGCATACATCTGAGCGCCACGACTGCTCTGAGATTTGCTTTTTAGCTGAAACGCGGAACGATCGTTGGGCAAGGCAATTTGTGGCCGGTCAATGATTTTCCCTGCGTGGAAATGTAAATGCACCGAAATCACGACGTCATGAGCGTGCTGAGTAGAAGGAATGATGTTCAACTCAGGAAAAAGCCCCGTTGAGTCTTGGCTGTAATGATCACGTGTTTCTTGCAAGTCCGAGCAATCTAACGTGCAGAACATCTCTTTCGTCAGGACGTCAGTGCCTGCTCAAACCAGGCAACCTGGGTCTCTAAGGTGTGACTGCCATTAACATGTTTGCAACACTGAGGTGCACCAAGGACAGCTTTTCTGTGGAGAATTCTCACTACCAGACGCCTGGGGCAGGGTTCAAGCCTCGAAACTTCGCTTGCAGGTATTGTTGCGAGAAAAAGGTCAGTTCAACTTCACGAATGGTGTCATCCATCGAGTAGATTACTTATTCGCCCTTTGTTAGCTCCGATGCTCGCGCCAGAAGGATGGATGTGATACCTGCAAGGTCAACAACGTACCATGCGTTTACAATAAGCGTTGCACCGTGAGAAAATCAAAGCAGAGTGCACAATCCCCAAAAACAAATGAGGAACAGGGCAGCCAGCCGATTTTCGCAAGTGGTCTCCCACTCAAGAGGCAACGTGTAGATCGAGCAAGCATAGTCATTTCTTCCTCCTCTTTTGCGGACGGTGCCCATGGAATTGATGCAGACTTGCCGAGAGAAGTCCCAATCACTGGCCCGGACATGGATACATTAGAGGACGATTGTTCTGCATCTCCAGAGGCCGATACATCATTACCACACCAAGATCAATCCATGAACACGAGGCTAGAAAATGATGGACTGTCTATAAGTGAAGGCAATCAAGCCTTATGCGACCCGAATGACATTCTTAGCAGTCTTGCGGCTGATACAGGTATTGCAAGGATTGAGATGCCCCTCCGGAAGTATTACTAATTTACCGCGTGTAGCCCTACATTGGTCGCACGCCACTGAATATGTCCTTCCCGTCTTCATCAGGATCGTATTACCAAGATACTCACCAAGAAGGCATCATCGTAACGCCAAGTCCTTCTACGCGTTTCCCAGAGGACACTCTACGCAGACCAAGTCCTGCGCAGACAAGCATCGCATATGACATTCCCGATTCTCTAGCCTCTGGTCCATCTCCCCGAGCCAGATCGAATAATAATTCGCTTGTGGTCTGTCGTTCTTCCTCTCTCGGTCGCGACTGCATGGCAAATGCACTCGATATTTTTGAGCAGGTGGAAATAAAAAAAAGTCAGCATCATGTAATATCTGCAGATCAGCTTCTTTGTTTCAATAAGAATGCCATCAAGCAGTGCAACATATTACTCAGCTGCAAATCGTGTACTTATTCATCTGGGTTTAATATGCTACTAATTGCCATTCTTGGTGGACTCACGTCATTGCTCGAACGAGTCTCTAATGTCCTAAAGGAAAACACTCGACGTTGGGACACTAGAAGTCCTGCGTCGCTGGAGACATGCGCAATCAATCAGAACCCGAACAATGGTTCAGTCTCCTCTAACCTTGGCACAGATGCGCTCGGTGGATATGTTATCGATAGTCATGAAGAAAGGGATAGCATGTTGTGTACTCTTGCCTGCCTGCAAATTAATGCACTAGCCCTATTGGCGCAGAAGCTCAAAGTGGAGGCGATCACATGGAATCGCATGGCACATCAAGGCATAGTCTGCGGTATGGAAGATTCCTTTGGAAAGATTCGCTCAACATTGAAGCAGATACAGCAAAGTCTATAGGCAACTATCCAACACAGCAGACTTGGTATATTTGGCGTTACCCCGCAATTTCAGAACTCGTTAGAACTGGTCACTGCTTTGCACCCTCTTTTTCATCAATATTACCGCTTCTTGGTTTGGTAGGTATTGTGTTTCAACTGGTAGGCTTTGAGGTCGACCTTTTCGACTCTGGGACTCTGTGAATCGGAAATCGTAATTCATCAACATGTACGCCATAATCATCTTGATTTCAGCAGCAGCAAAGAATCTGCCGGGGCAAGCATGGCGACCGTACCCAAACGCCATGCTTTCCTTATTACTTGCAGCATAAGAGGTGCGAGCCGTTGACCCATTCTCGTCATGCTGGATTTTTGCAAAGCGATATCCATCGAAGCGCAACGGATCAGGATGTAGCGCAGGATCCATGGCGATTGCGTACGAAGGCACGCCAACTTGCGTTCCCGAAGGCACGGTGAAACCATCGGCCATACGAATCTCATGGTTTGCGATCCTTTCGAACGTGACTGCAGCAAGTCAGCAGCGGCATATGCACGTCAATCGAGACGACTATCATCGTACCCAGGAGCAGCGGATTGAACCTTTGACTCTCCTTCATGATACTGTCTAGCTTAACAAGCTTCGACAGGGCGGCTTTTGTAAGGCTGCCGTATTCTTTAAGAACGTCCTCAATCTCTTGTCGGAGTGGTGCCACGTATTCTGGCATTGCACAAAGATCATAAAGCAACTGCATTGGAGCTGCTGCGCTTGTATGTATAGCAGCAAAGCTGAGTTTGAGTTGGATTGTTGCGATGAAACTATGCTCCTTTTCCTCGCCTTCAGCATTTTCTAGCATCCACTGCAAAAAATTCTGAGGACTTTTGTCGCTGTTTTGTCTCTCTTTCAAGATAGGCAATATCACACGCTGCGCGGTCTTGTGATAGCCATGAATCCTACGAATAGCCGGTATAAAATTGGAGCATAACGGTCGTAGTATCGAAGGGACCTTTTTGATCATCTGAGCACCGACGAAACCATCTTCCGCAAAATGAATTGTGGCATTGATCCAATCATTGTTTTTGCTTAACCTGGTACCGCCGAACATCCTGCTAGTGACTTGTGCCACAATCCGGACAAAAGGCTGTGCCATTCTTATCTCGGTCCACTCTGAGATATTGTCGTCAACCAATATTGTTTATTCTTCACGTTGTTCGTTTTCGTTAAACAGCTTACCTTCACATGCGGGCATGTTTGACTCAAACGCCTCGATAATCTCTTCCATGACCAGGGGTCGGAAGGATCATTAAGGTATGGCATCATTATGCAGGATTCTGGATTATTTGGATAGCATAGGATAGCATAATAATCCTGGATTATCCAGGGGTATATCCGATAATTCCGATTTTATTTTAATTGCCGAAATTTAATTTTAATATTAAAAAATTCTTTCATCTGATTTTTGTATAAAATATATTATCTATAATGGATTTCAATTCTGAAATTTCTTTTATTATTTTTTCTGAAATTTCTGATATACAAAAGTCTGAAAAAAAGATTTCAGATTTTCATCAGTATATCCGCGATCTATATGAAAATGAGCCAATTAAATAAAACGGATGATTATTTCTTTATTATAATCAAAAAAATTATTCATACATATCAAATATTAGCACAAATTTTCGGTGTTATATTATAATATATGATATCATTAATGAAATTCGTATTTCTTATATGAAAGAAATTTCATATATTCAATTTATATAATTGTATAAAAAGATTATGGACAATATATATAAAATGAATGAATTTAAGATTCTGATATTAAAAAGAATTTTCAATAAAAATGTCTTTAAAAAAGCGCTGATCAATCTGATTATCGTACGAAATCTTCCGTTCCAATTATTCGAATAGCCAGAATTTCATACAATCTATTCAATTCTAAATTTTATATCAATTTTAATGATCCATTCAAATAATAAAAATTTTATTTTTTTTATTCAAAAATAATATAATTATCAATAAAATATTATACGAAAAAATCTTCAATCTATATTTATAAATATCCATTTTTTTATTGATATCTGAATCTCATCGAATAATCTTTTTTTTTTTATAATCTATATTTATTATATAAATAATAAAATGAAATTTCGGAATATCTTTTTTATCCTTTATATAATAATTGGATATTCAGAAGAAAATTAATGGAAATTCATTCTTCCGATATTTTAAAAATATAAAATCATATAAAAATTTGATATTTTAATCATAGATAATTTAAATATAAATAATATCTTCTATTTTACGATAAATAAATATATAAAAAAATAAAATATTAATTAGAATCCATAAAAATAAAGAATTCGTTATTAAAAATATATTATCAATCTCGTCGTATAAGATTTTTTATTCAAAAATTTTCTTAATCCAGTAATATTTGAATCATATAATTAAAAAGAAAATAAAAATGTAGATTTAAATGAAAAATAGATAAAAAAGAAAATAGATCAGTTTCATATATTTGGAATTTTTGAAAAATTTTATAATATTATTATTTATAATTATAATTCGCCATTTCATTCGATGGAATTTAGACGAATAATTAAAAGAATGATCCTATTGAATAATCGTATGAAATGGAATTTCTGATTTTTTTTTTTTAATATAATTTTAAAATACGAGATCAATATTAATGAATATATTAAATTTCATTTCGATATTTTACTGTCTGATATTTTTAATATATATAAATGGAATCAATTTTATATAATTCACGTTTTTTTAGAATCATTTTATTATATAACATTTGAAATATAAGGCTATAAAATATATTTAAATAAAATTCTTTTAATAATGGATATTTTATTCATATATATAGAGAATTCTTTGATATAAAATCTAATTTTATTTATATAAAATTTTATTGATAAAAAATAAAAATAAATACAGAAAATTCAATAAGAAATTTGCCGTATAAATCCATAAATATTGGAAAAAATATTGGAAATATTATTAATATTCAAATGATTTATCGTATTATACGATAATATTTATATTTCATTTAAATAATCGTACGAAATATATCAAAAAAATCTGATAAAAAAATTAAAAAAAGATAATTTTATATAAAATTGAATTTTTTTAATATTGATTTAAAAATATTCATAATATTTCTGAATTTATTTCGTATATTGATATTCAAAATCAAATTTTATCAGAACAACGAATTCAATTAAATACGTATAATAAGATCTATATAAATATATGAAATAAAATTGAAATAAAAAAATAAATAAAAGATGAATATGAAAAATATTATAATAAAATATCATACGATATTGGAAATATAATAATTTTATAATAATGATATCAAAATCAATAATAAAAATATTGGCCATTTTTTTTATGTTTTATAATAGAAATATTTTCCATTCCAATAATGAATGATAAATCTGAAAGAATTTTTTCATATATATATTGTACGATTTTATGAGAAAGAATGATTCTTAATCTAACGAATATTGAAAGAATTGAATATTTGAAAAATTGAATTCGAAAAAAAATATCAAAAATTGAATATTTATATAATGAATAAAAATAAATATCTTTTTTATTAATTTATTATATAATATATATGAGACTTCTTATATACAATATAAAATTTATAATTAAATTCATATTATAAAAGCGTTTTTTTTTTTTAAAATTCTTAGATGAAAATACAATAATCTATAAATTTATCAGTTATTTATAAATCTTATGCGAACATTTTTAATATATTTATTTGATGAATAGAATATCATACAAAACTTTTTGGACGGCTGATATGTGTAGGTCTAATTTGATTTAGAAATGGGCCCGGGATGATCCTTAATATTAGGATAATTATCCAGATCCTATGCTATCCAGCTATTATGCTATGCTATGCGATCCAATGATCCTTCCGACCCCTGTCCATGACTTCGGGTAACACAAACTCAAGATTGCGATTCAATTGTTGTTTTGTCACCCAAGGATGGAGCGTCGAGCGGTCGCCCATTGTCGTGTATCGTCCTTCAAACATTTCAAAAAAGGTTGCGACAAAGTCGAATTCGTCAGGCGGAAGGTTTTTGACTTCTTCAACATACTCTGGGGGAATCATCAGGCGCTCCCCGGCTGGACTAGGAACATAGTATGGTTTGCCCTTAAACTTCTGGTATCCTTCAACAATCAATTCTTTTGCATGACCTCGGAAATACTCTCTCGCGCGTAGCAGATCGCCATCAGGGCCAACGCCAACAATCGGTACATTTGTTGCATAATCTTGTCGACTCTTGCGGGATCCAAAAAGAGAACGAATAGCAACACTACCGAGTATGAAAAGAGAAAAAAGGAACAATGATGGAATAGGCAGATTAGCTGTTGAGCGAAGTATGTGTAAAATGTTTATTGATGTATGATGCATATTTCTCTCTTCAATTTACGCGTGGACTTGCTATTGTGCTCTTCTCAACAGGTTAAAGACGGCCAGATAATTATGCAGCAAAGACACCGTTATCCTGTTAGAACTGCCATCCACACATTGTGCTTTTGCTAAATTGCGTGTCGTACTTTTTCCATTCTCGTTTTCCATTTTCGGCAATGTCCGCCATAATTCTCTTTTACGCAAGCTTCCCCTTCTGGAATACTCCTGAAACAACTTACTCAATCAGGTCTTACTACATACCCCAAGCCCAATGACAGGGATTTTTAATCCTATGCATGTTCATCCACAATTGCGATGCAGAGATCCTGTTCCTCCTGTACGATCCTGGGCTCACGGTCACAGAAAGTCGTCATTTTGCATCATGATTCTCCATATGTTCATAGTTCTGATACCTTTTTTTGCCTATGTGCATGGGCAGAATCCAATCAAAAACCCTCTTGTGAATGAAGCATGCCAGCTCTTGGCTCCGCATTATCCTGTGCAACTCTATTGGCCTAGGAGTGAGAAATATGCAAACGAGACCAACAGTGCGTATGAAATGAAGATAATGCGATATCAGGCAAGGTTATACTTATCATCGAGTGAAGGCTACTGGTCACAATCGACTTGTCTTACGCCCTATTGTGTCTTTTCCCCTTCTACTGCTGCCGATGTCTCCATTGCCGTCGATACTCTCACCTCAACTGGCACGCAATTCGCTGTCAGGGGCCAGGGTCACATGCCAATCAAAGCCGCTGCATCAATCTATCAAGGAGTTCTCATAGTGATGACACGCATGAAAGAGACGCAATTAAATGCCGATAGGACAGTTGCAAGTCTCGGTCCTGGTCTCAGATGGTGGGATGTCTATGAATGGATTAGCTCACAAGGGCTAATGGTAGTCGGTGGGCGTTATGCTACGGTGGGGGTGCCAGGCTACTTGCTCGGCGGTGGAATAAGTTACTTCAGTGGTCTATATGGTTGGGCGGCCAACAACGTCGTTGGTTACCAAATTGTTGTAGCAGATGGAAGTATTCTGGATGTGACTGCGGAATCACATCCAGACCTCTTCTGGGCTCTGAAAGGTGGCTCTAGTAATTATGGTATAGTCACCAGGTTTGATTTGAGAACCTTTCGAGAGCCAACGGTGTATGCTGGAATTCTGACTATTAACGAAGCCCAAATGCCGCAATTCCTTGGTGCCATAAGCAGCTGGGCAGAGCCAGGTGGCGGGATTGACAATCCTGAGGCTGCTATCAACCCTAACATCTTCATCTATCCCAGCCAAAAATTCGTGCAAGGAAATTGCGTCATCTTTTATGCCGACACAGGAAACTCCTCATCGCCTAATAACCTTTCCTCCCCAGCAATTCTGCAGAACTTTACAAAAATATACAATGTTAGCAATACAGCTACTGTACAGTCATTCACAAGTTTCTTATCAGCAACCCTCGAATTTGGAGCTCGCACTTACAGGTGAGTGCGCAACACACAATACTACGGTCGGCGTTTGCTAATGAATTAGAAACACTTTTTATGCTACATCATACGTGGCCAGTCCGACTGTTGTACAAATCGTTAACGACACGCTTGTAAAAGCTGCTCTATCCCAGTTGCAAAATGTTGCAGGCTGCTACGTCAGTGGTACTTTTCAGCCGGTCTCATCGAGCTGGTTGAAAGCTGCACAGGAAGCAGGCGGAGATGCAATAGCCCTGGATCCTGAACACGGCAACTTCTTTGGTAATTTTCCATCATCCTAAAGATAGAGTGCTATTATTAACGCGATCAATATCTAGCTTTCAACCTATTCATTCAGTGGTCAAATGAGGCGGACGATGACCTCGTGGCACAATTTGCAACGGACGTCCTCACTGATATGAACGCTGCGGCAAGTTCAGCTAACCTCACTTATCCTTTCATTTACCTAAATGATGCTGCTGGTGGGGAGCAAATATTTCAATTTTACGGCAATGGACAGAGTCTGGGGAAGATGCGACAGATCCGGGAAGAATACGATCCAACTGGAGTATTCCAATATCTTCTTCCCGGCGGATTTAAAATAGGGAACTGACTGTGATACATGACTATGTCATCACTATGGAGGAGCACCGTGTATATTATTGATACTGCGTTTAGTAAAGCCTTGCGAACTAGATAGAGAATACTTATGAGTCACCTCGATGATGAAGTCGCACCAGTAGTTTGGGTTTCCACCATTGAACGTGCATGTGACTATGGCCTTCCCAGTCCAGATTTCGGTCTATCAACTTCAGATCATATATAAAAAGCATCTTAGCTAGAATGAGTGAGACCTCCGTCAACGCGAAACTATAAAGCAAATGAGTCTATGATCAAGGGAGTATTGGAAAGCGGCTAGAACAAGATATGTTCTATAGGGAAACGTACTTGCGCCCTATACAACCGCGTGGCCCCAAAGAGAATGGTTGACTAGCATCTCTGACATCGTCGCATTCTGACCCGAGCCATCTCTCTGGGATGAAAGAATCTGGGTCCTTGAAGTTGGCTGGATCATGAGTTACTGTCCAAGCGCTTGTATAAAGCTCGGTCTGGACAAGATTTGTCAGCTACTTTAGGAGTATTCCCCCCCACACCGCTCGGACCACCACTCCGATCGGGTGTACCCCTTCGCGCCGGCGAGGTTCCAAAATGAATAACTCCACCAAACCTAAATATTTTAAGATTTGAATTATATGTGTTTAATTTACAGATCAAAATGTATTGAATGTATTATAAAAATTAATTTAGATATTTATCTGATTTACGTATTTGCCGTCCTGATCTTGTCATTACGATAATTTTTATCACCTCATATTCATTCGGCCCATTTAAATCAACAATCATTTAAAATTTTTTAAAAATTATTGGAAATTTTTTTGAAAACCGATAAATTATTCTGACATTAATTTGAAATTATTTATCAATATCTTATTATATAAATATCTCTGATTTTTATTTTATTTTAATTATTATTATAATCTGACGTATATCAAATAATAATTATTTATCAATTTGATTTTATTTTTTTTGAATTTTTTGAAATTTTTTAATTATTATAATAATTATCTTTTTAATCTTTTTTTCGATCTTTTGAATCTTTTTTTTAATTATAATTATTTCATTTTATTCAATTAAAATCTGAATCTTATGAAATGAATAGAATTTAATTTTGTAATTAATATTATCATTAATAATATTAAATAATAATTTGAATCAATTATAATATAATTTCTTTTTAATTAAAATTATTTATAATTTCTGATTTTTATATTTTAATAAAGAATTTATGATTTTAATCTCATATATTAATAAAATAAGAATTCGAATTTTTGATATCAGAATACCGTTTATAATCTCTTTCGATATCTTTTTCAATTTCTATCAAATTATTTATAAAATTTCAGAATTCAAAAAAATTGATACGAATTAATTTTTGATTTTTAAAATTATTAATTATTTCAATATTTTAAATGAATTACGTGATTCAAAACCAATTTTTGATCATTTATTTATGATATTATTATCAGAAAAAATAATTAAATAAATTGGCCAGAATAATTTTAAAAAAACCCTCTTTGATATAAATAAAAAATCTTCTAATTGGACCGTTCTTTTATTGAATTTTTGATTATATCGCTGATTAAATGGAATAAAAAAACTGATATTTAAAAATTATAATTGATAAATCAAATATAATGATAAAACGATGATATATATATTATAATATATCGTATATTCAAAAAAGGCCATATTAATATGATTTCTATGACCGTCGAGGATTAAAAAATATGAATTTCGGCTATTTTTAATCTTTTTTCAAATATTTCAGTCAAATATATTTTCAAATCAGATAAAATCCATTTCTTTAATTATTTAATTATTTAATGATATAATATTAAAAATATTCATAAATTCAAAATCCTATTTATCAAATCAATTATTTTAAAGGCAGAATTTGACTGGAAAAATAATATCTAATAATATCCAATTCTTATTTATATAAATATAAATAATAATCGTAATTTATAATTTAGACCCATTCTAGCCAACGTTAATAATATTATCAATTTCAAAAATTTTTTTATTAAAAATCCTTTGAATTTTTTATATAATATCCAATATAAAATCTTTTTTATTCATATTATAAATATTTTTTTATTCAATTTGATATTCATCAATTTTATTAAATAATTTTTAAAATTAATAAAGAATTGATAATATAAAAAATAATTTATTAAATCAAAATAGAATTTATATTAATATTAATTATCAGTTTTTTTTCAAATCAATTTAATGTTTTTTAAATAATCTGATGAGAATTCATTTTAATACCAATTTATAAATTTTTTAATCCAATTCTTTCCATAAATGATATCAGATATATTTTTGGTAAAATTACGCATTATTTGATATATAAAATGAAGGCCATGATCCAAAATTTTATTAATATATATACAAAATACCAATTCTTCTATTTTTTTAAAATTAATTTGGATATTTTAATGAAAATTCGCGCAATTGAATATATTATCAATATAATGATCTCATGATATATCAATATAATGATCTCATGATATATCAATATAATGATCTCATAATATAGAATAAACAATTTCGTAATTTCTGATTATAATCTTAATATTAGAACATTTCTGAGATCTTAAATCGGCAAGGGCTGCATCAATTGGAGCCATATTGATGGAGTTATTGAATTTTGAAGGTTTGTGTGCTGTTCAGAAATTTGCGATCGGAGTGGTGGTCCGAGCGGTGTGAGGGGGAATACTCCTAGCGAAAAAGTGGTGCAATTTACCCCGGCTGGAATCCAGATCCCATCTACTTCGGCACCAGGTGACAACCGTGGAAATCCCTGCGCTCCCGGTGGATAGATGCGCAGACCTTCATTAACGACCGCTTGCAAACACGGTAATCGGAGAGTTGCTATGGCCGTGATTCCATCATATGTCTTGAAGCACTCAAAGATTTCATGCTGTAGCTTTTGCATCGAAAGAGGATTCGTACACAAATAAAATGTAACGGCAGCCAGAAAAGTGGCAACAGTCTCACCACCGGCGATACTGGCAGAATATCAGTACTGTCTCATCGAACAATCGATCAAAATCCTACACTAGGGTTGATCCATGAGCTGTCAGCTCTTCCTTTGATACCTCTCCCTTCTGGAACTTGTCAACGACAGTCGACAGAAAATCTTTTCGCCTGGAAATTGATTCGAGTCGTCTTGGCTCGCAATTAGGAATTTGACGATCTGTTGGTGTTATTTAACTTCACACACCTAGATACTTTGTCGCGACTGAGGTTTGTATGTCTCTCTTTGATGTTTCCCATTAGCTTTGGTAGTAGATGCTTTCCTATCCATCTGATGATCGGGATTCGTCTCAAATTATCTGCCAAGGTAATGACATAAAGATGTTTGGCAATCATCTGCTGCCAAAAATGTGGCTTTCCGGTTTCAACGCAATGAAACGATTCTCCGAAGGCCATCTCTCCCAGAACATCAAACGCAATCATTTCATACCACATCGTCAAATTGACACCTTTCTTCAAATTTTTCATAGTGCCCAACTTTGCAATAAATCCATCAATACAGTCCTGCACAATGCTTTCCTGTTCCACAAGAGCCTTCGGAGAGAACGCGTTGTTGAGTGTTTTCTTCATGCGCGCATGGGTGGCTGGATCTCGTTCACTGCCTATACAACGGCTGGAAAAACCTGAACCATACATGTCATAGAAATCACTTTTAATGAAATGACTTTTACCAGGCCATGGGCCGTAAATGGTGCGCCACGAGGCTACGGAGGAAAAAGAGAGTTCGTTTGGGGACACACGAAATACTTTGCCTATGAATACCGGTCACTGGGACAATTCAGCCCAAAATCATCAGAGGTACATGCCATGCTTCTTATGTTCAGCCTGAATAGCACGATGAAAGCGTCCGCCCATTGAGTGATAGATACGCCACAGCTAAGACAACCCATTTTCAGCTTCAACAAACAAACCCTATGTTTGTGAGTATTACCATAGACGACCTTGCCAGAATAGGTCCAGGAAAGCTCGCCAAGGGGTGAAGGTACAGATTGTAAAAAATCAGGCCTGAACAATAAATGATGGTCCATTATCCATAATCAGCAATCCAGTCTCATGATTTGCAATACTATGGAAGATAACTAATTCTTTTAACTCACAAGTACAAGTATAATGTATGAAAGCGGCCTCATCTGCAGCATGGTGATAAGATATTGGATACGAGGTGCGAACTCGGCATTCATTTTGACAGAGGATGGGTTTGATGATATACGAACAAGAGAGATTATGTTTGTATATGTGGACCGTGTTTGCTATTGCGATTGAGTAAGATTTCTTCTTGCTCAATCATTCTATTGTAAGCACCAATGCCAAATCGGTTGCTGTGGTTTCAAGGTTTCCGCTCTGAATGTTCCCAAATAGGAAATTTCCAACGACAATTAGTTGCTATTGAGTTCGCCTATGCCATTAATGGCACTGGAAGTAGTACCTAGTTATGTCATGTCAAGTTCATTTCCTTGTATTTCAAACCCACCAGAGTCGTCGCTTCCTTTCATGATAGCGTCTAGAAATCTCGACTTGGTAAACGAAAAGCAGGCAGCATACCCAATGTCCTGAGAAAAGGTATTCATGAGCAAATTTTAACTTAAGGTGTCTACCTTACTTAAGCGTATAATGCATTATATCTGAGAAGCTACGATAGATTTGTAGGACGAATTTGTTGGGGTACGTGGCATTGATTGCACTGGACTGAGTTGGTACAGCGTAGAAGCAGTAGCAGCAGCAGCAGCAGCAGCAGCGAATCTGTATCTACATATGCTAGGACCAACAATGTGAATGCCAGAATTGTATATTGATGAGTCACCTGTTTTCTTCATTGTAGTGAGTTGCTGGTACTATCTCGAGTACTTCCGAGCCAGAATGGACACACAGGTGATCATCACCAAATTAACAGCCTCTGAAGCTCAATTACCTACTACGAAAATCCTCGAAATTCAATAGAGCTAATAGCTAATCTTAGCTAAACAGTGGCAAAGAAGGACGCGTAAATCTGAGTAAAATAAAGCGAATTAAAGCTTCAGAGGCTGCCAATTTAGTAGTAGTGGCCTGTGTCACTTTCGGCTCGGAATTACGAATGTACAGACTATATAATCAATCAATTAACGGCTTGTCATTCTTGTACGCTAACTATATCTAATTTTAGTTAATTCTAGACTAAAATCTCATTTAATGAGAAAAAATTTTGAGATGTTTTTATAGGATTGAATTTTTCACGATATCAATCAGAAATTCATAATATTGATCTTCATTTCATCATTGATCAATTTTTCCATGTGATATCCACAACAATCTTATCTCACAATGGAGTAGTCAGCAGTTTTAGATATGAAAAAAGTTAGAATGCCAAATCTAGGAAGAAGAGATGAGAGGGTGGGTGTGGCGGAATTCGAACCCACGTTTCAGAGATGGAATACCAGCAGCGCTCTTCTACCATTGCGCCACCACGCCCGTACAGACTATATAAGCTGGCTCCCGAACAGAGATGAGCTTTCTATGCGTAGTCATCAGCACTTTTTCACCCAACTCATCAAATTGCAAATTTGCGTAATAATTCTATGAAATTTATTATCACCCACCAAAAAAAGCGTGCTGTATCAAATTTATTTGGTCATTTTTAATTTAATCTTGCTTCAATTTCAATCACTATTAAAAGTATTTAAGCATTGATGAAATTAAAGAAAAAGAATTTTTTTTTGGTACTATCAGAATTTGATGTTTAGCATTATGTGCATTACGAAATTTGTTGAGAAATTGATCTTTATTTTATAGTCTTGTGATCATAAAGAATAATAGCGAGTGCTTTCGTTGCTCCACAAATTTACTATGATCTACAATGATATCATCACTGTGAAAAGATATCGAATATGGTGTCAATATTAAATTTTAATAAGCCTTGTCGACCAGATAGAACACTTATGAGTCACCTCACCCGTGTAACCCAGGCCAGAACCTGGAATCTGACGTGATAAGAACTCAGGGTCGAATTGAACAAAGAATCTTACTAATTGCTGTGGATGTCACGTGGAAAGATTGACCAATCATTAAGTGGAATCAATTATGGATTTCTGACTGATGTCGTGGGAGAATCAGTCCTGTGGATGCACCCCAAGGTTTTTCCTCATCAGGCGAGATTTTAGTCCAGGGCTAGCTTAGGCTAGGCAATAAAGAAGTTGATTATCTAACAAAGTGGAAGACAAATGTACACTAGGTACCTATTGCTTATGTAGTTAGTGCACAAGAATGAAAAGCCGATAATTGATTGATTGAATCTTACTAATGGCGACAATGAATTAGAATTGATCAACGACAACCGAGATAAATTAATGTCGACAATGAATCCACCACTACGGTCCCTGAGCAGCTTCTTACTTCATCCAATAACAACTGCTTTGCTGCTATTCAGTCCAGCGTTACTGCATTTTTATGCCAGGCATCTAGAAATTTCTGTGTAATGGTGACTTGATTTTCACCCAGAGCTCCGGTTTCTGCCATAACGTATGCATACGAGAGTCGCGATGCCAATCAAGGTTCTGGCTCAGAAGCTCCAGATCGTACGAGTCGTGTAGCTTCGCCAGTGTGGTGCGCAATTCCATCCAGCCAAGGCTATTAAAACTTAACTGTGTGTATCATAATGGTTTACTTCCCAAGGCAACCTCGAGGTCCAAGTGAGAACGGCTGCGAGGCAGCTAAAGCGTCATGTTGATTCTCGAAAAGCCATCTTTGAGGTTCAAAGCTGAACGGATTTTCGAAATTTGCAGGGCTTAATGACGCTGCAACAGGGTTCGTGGACACTGTCGTCTGCACTCTTTTAGTTCTTCATTCCATTGTAGAACACAGAATGGTTGGAATGTACCCCTGCCGGTATGAATTGGCCGTCGATGGTATCTCCACCTTCCGGTACTAGCCTTGGTAAAGCAAACGGGAGCGGAGGATAGATCCGAAGTCCCTCCAGGATCACAGCATTGAGATATTTTAGTGACGCGGTTGAGGCTGCATTGATCTGCGAATATGACGTGAAAGTATTTCGTATCTCTTTTTGTAATTCACTTGCAATAGCTGGTGTGGTGAGTAGATAATAAGTGATGCAGGCAAGGCACGTCGCCGTGGTTTCACTACCAGCTACCACGAAGTCAGAAGCATGTGCTGCTAACTGTATATCTGAGACTTGTGCTGGATCTCGCTCTGTAAGGATTCGTGTGAAAAAGTCTTTGCGACTAGTTTCCTTTGAGATTCGGCTAATGAACCACAACCGATCAGCGCAAGACAAGAACGTGGAAGGCATACAAACTTTTTTACTAATTCGATGGAGTATTTTTCATTGATCTTTGTGTCCTTGACGGCGCTCTCGATCATACCCGGGATAAGTGTGAGAAGTAATTTGGCGAGAGTTGGGAACCGATTGAAGCAATCGGCGAGCGCCCCTTTGGTCATCGCCCCGGTTATTCGCGATATCCATGGATGCGTTTCACCTGTCAAAAAAGTTTGGCTTGTCAGACCGACGTTTGAATATTTAATGAAAACATACCTGATTCAATTCCTTTGAATGTTTCTCCGAATGCAAGGTCTCCAATAATGTCAAACGTCATCATCGAAAACCATTGGACCATATCAACTCCCTTTTTTCCTTGCACTCCAATCTGCTCAATAAATCGATCCACTACTCCCGAGATTAAATACTCCTGGTCTACTAACGAGCCATGTGAGAACGCTTGGGAAAGATATCTTCGCATATTGCTATGCGTGATTAGGTCGCGTTCACTGACGATTGACCCGCACTGGTCTGCGAAGCTTCCACCTTCGTAGAATGTGCTCTTGACGAATGGTTTATGATTGGATCGATAATCGTATATATCTTTCCAAGATATTGCAGAATTAAAAGAGAGGTCGTTTGGCGCGACACGGACAACAGGGCCTTGAGTTCGCGTTTACGAGTCAGTGATCTTGTGACGCCCATAGGTAGATATATTTTTAGGAAATCACTGGACCTCTAACTTACCATATTTCTCATGCAACTGAAGAATATGATACGGCTGTCGTCCACTGAGAAACCAACGGCAATGCTGAAACTAGAAAATCTAATCAGCTTCGATCGTGACCGAAAAAGTCATCGACTTTGGCCAAGACCACCGGATAAGTTTTGTTCTGGCCGGACTTTGGAAGTTTGAGATTACCTACATTGCTTATAGCCGTGGTTCATGGGCCGGGAAACCTTCTTAACGGATGGAAGAAAGATTGTAGATACCTTTGCATAGACAATGTAGTCCGAGCTAGTTTTGCTATCAGACCATGAACAGCATGCATGAGTCGAGTAGCCAGTAAAAAGAGCCTACCAAAAGCAGAAGCGTATAGATTAATATTCCGTTCATGGGTAGCATACACGTTCAGTAGAAACAGCCAGTGTAATGCAATCAATAAGTATCAACCTAGAAGTTCGAGAAAGATGTGAAGTTGATCCGTTCCCTCACCTTCCCATAAACGCACGAAGGGTATGGAATACAAATGTCAATGCGCCGGAGCTTGAGGCTCCATCATGAGAGTACCATGTTACTGAATTGGGCTGCTTTCGAGGATTTCCTAGATTGGAAGTGAGACCCCTGGCAGACAACTTGCCAAGCTCCAGCACACCAAAACAGCCTCGCCCGAAAAGTGTCGTCCGAACACGGAAACGGAGACATCCGCGAGCGTGGGCAAGACCTTTGTGAATGGCACATTTTGGACGCCGAACAATCACAAAACTGGGTAGCTTTGTTAGTACTTGTCTGAAATCAGGACCAGGGATAGGTGTCACTTTAGCCTCAGTGACTACTTGCCTACTCAGGATTAGTGCGTCGACTGACTTAGTAACATCCCGCTCCAGCACGTGAATCATCTTCACTCAATTCACTACGCTGGCTGTTCGCGAGATGCTTACGGCCCGACGCCATTATCATGTCTTCCAAACATATCTGAGCAAGATGCTTCTGGAAAATCATTAAATCAGGCACCGTTGTGTGAAGACAAACATTTTCTGAAGCGACATCAGGATCATCACTAGCTGACTACTTATGAGAAACGTCACAATGTGAGTCAATAGTATGCGACTTGTGTGGTTATCTAAAGTCTGTGACTGTTTGCTGCTTTCTTGTAAGGACGGCATTCTCTGATCCAAGCCATGCTGACCTCAGTCTTGCATAGTTCTCTTCCAGCTCCGTATATTTGTCGCCCAGTGTCAAGATAACCCTTCCATTCCAGCGTCTTTTCCTCTCAATTTTCGTGTCGTCATCCTTGCCGTATGGTTCGACCTGTCTCTGCTCGGTTGCCGTCGCAGAGTAGACCAGGGCTCTACCTACGAAATGGGCATCGCTTACCGGCAGCTGTGCTTGCATAATTGGGGTAGCGAGCTCCATCGGGAGCAATTTGGTGATGGTAGCCGCAGGTGCGACGCCATTGATCGTGATATTTGTTTTTTTAAGAACGGGTCGAAGAGAACGCACTAAACCAACAAGCTGTATCGGGGAAAATCAGCAGCGGCACAATGCGAATAGCTGCTAGTGTTACATACTGCAAGTTTCGCAGCACTGTAAACTGGCAGATTGCACTCGGGTGCATAAGCTGTGGCGCTTGTAGTAATGACAATGCTTCCGCCGTTCGATTGCTTCGTCATTTTCATCCAGCTGAGTTTGATAAAGTGCAATACCGAGCGGAAATTGACATCTAAGAGTGGAAATACTGGCTCTGGTGGCAATTCATCCCCATCGAACGCGTCTTCCAGTAAATTGGATGTTTCTGATACACCAGCATTCGCAAATGCCATATCAACTTTTTTTATTTGCTTAAAAGCATTCCAAAGTTCCTTCCAAGAGGTCACGTCACATTGAAGGTAAGTAATTCTCGAATCCAATTTTTCATCCAGCGGGTTTTGATCAAGAATGAATACCTTCGCCCCTTTGAAAGCTAGCAATTTCGCTGCAGCATATCCAATACCTGAGGCGCCGCCTAACGAGTGTTCCCCTCTTAGCAGCAATTTCTACGCTTGAATATTAAAACGACTTGCCTGTAATTACTGCGGTCTGCGCTTCAAGAGAAGGGATGGAATCATCTGTGATCTCAAGAGAAGTCATATCACTGGTTTGCGTATACTGTAATGTGTCATGTAAGCTCATTTATCATGAGCACATAAACAAATTGGCCTAAAAAGGAAACCTCCGATTACAACGGTATCCAATATCGTGGAATTTGGGTAAAACTAGGAGAGTAGTTTTTGAGCAAGGCTTCTCATCTATATCTTTGTGTGACTTATGGCTGGAAGTTTATAACTTTTGCTGATTTCTTCTGTCTCTCGCAACAACTTTCTCGCAGGTCTGGAATCCCATGAAGGACTGAGATGAAATACAAATAAGAGATTGACTAGAACACGTTTTCACAACGTCTACATCGGAGCCATTGCAGAATGATAAGGCTGTGGTAGAGTCATAGCATCACGTAGCGGCAGTCAGCGTCTGGTGGCATTGCATCACTTACTCCCAAATGTGGAGAGTTTTAGCAACTGAAATTTTGGATCTGGGACCAAGACTTCAGTGGTGTTTGTCCGGTTGCAGAAGTGGAAATTACTCGGCATTTCGGACTTGTCCTAATTTGGTAGTCTCCGGGAACTGAGCTTCTTGGCCGATTCCGTTACCTTTTTGGGGGGGAATGTACTGCCAAGTTCTCAACGAGAAGATAAGATTAGTCAAGATCTACTGATAAATGTTTCTGCATGCAAGCACGATAGCTGCAAACACTTAGGGTATGAAAATTTACAATTATTACAGTATCAGCACTTTAGATTTCGACACAAAAGAACAGCCAAGGTCAGATGGTAAAGCTAAATAGCCGATTCAATGAGCCTTTACATTAGCTTCTCATAGTAGGCAGACCATATAATCAAGCTCTTGAACTCTTCAACATCAATAATTCGATATGGCAATATCGCATGCATGCCGGCATCTGACTGATCAGACGTAGATGGCTGGGTCTCTGATTCCTTACTGATAGACCAGGTTGTGGAGGAAACAAGGCTCTCAATTTCGAGATTGGAGAGGTCGCCGAATATTGTTGCAGTGGTGTTTCAGAAACCAACAAAGAATGCATCGATGACAAGGTTAAATAACGACGAACCAACTGGATTTCCGCCTGGATGCATTGATCAAAGCTATCCACAATCTCTCTGTCTTAAAATCAACCTGATGCCATCTACCGGACTCATCGTAATGTTCCCTGCGCTTCGTAAATGCAAATCACTTTCTACCGCAGCTCTACTCAAACCATCAGCCAGTTCAACTCTATGATCTTTGAGCAAAGCAGCCAGGAAGCCTATGTACTCTGCTTGGGCGAAGTTTCTTCCCGAACAGCCTCTTGCTCCATCGGAAAACGTCAAAAAAGTGCCCTTCGTTTGACGAATGCGACCTGCTCCTATAAACTTCCTGCCTTCTTTCTCTAGTAGATTTTCAGAAGAGTACTTTTCCTGGCGAAGCCATCTTATTGGATCTAACTTGAGCGGATCGGGCCAGTACTTCTCAGAGTAGTGCGTTGCGGGTGATGAGAGATAAACACGACAGTTCTTGGGCAGGATGTAATTCTGGATCCCACTGAGGGTAGAGATGGGGACAGAGGTGGGTTGATGCACCATCTTGGTAATGAGAGTCACGCCGGGGAAAAGGCGGAGTGTTTCATACTTCCCAATAGTTAGCCATATCTTAACGAAGCTAGGTGAACGGACGCCTACCATGAACCCATGCGTATACGTCAACTTCTCAAAATCCAAAGCGTATGACAATCCAGTGCGGCCCTCCAAGTCAGCTTCTGCCCAGACACGAGTGACCTCTTCTGTAATTTCCTTTTGCAAGTCTTCCCGTAAAGCGAGTACGATTAAGCCGTAGAATATCGCATTTGCTGTAGTTTCGTAACCAGCAAGGATAAAGATGAAGAGATTCCCCATGACCTCATCTTCCGTGAATGCACCTTTTCTCTCCTGTCCCTCATACTTCCTTGCAGCTGCAGCCTCAGATGCACTGTTCTTGAGCAAAGAAGTCAGTAGATTATCTTTCTTTGAAGATGACACATCTGCGTCCCCATTTGATGCTTGCAAAGTTTCTTCTCGAATCATTTCGCGCAGATATTTTCAAGCTCCCTGTATGCAATCCCAACTTTGCGAAAAGGAGTGACCAGCAAAGCCCACCTCGGCAGAAGGAGAATAGCGTACATATTCGCAGCAGCAGTACGCAGTGAGTGTAGAAAGGTAAGCCGATGCCCTTTGGGCAACGCCTCATTCGGACCAACATCACCAAAAATCCCTTCTAGCCTTTTCCCGAAGCCTGCTAACGAAATCACAGCTAGCGTGAGAGCATTAATATCATTTTGTATGTCTGGATGCTCTTCTGCTGAGCTGACAGATAGTAAGCGCTGAGTCTGCAATAGAGTCTCATGCCAGACAAGCTCATTGACGCCAGTGCCATCGCTGAGCGGAGGAGCAGTGATACGAACATGAAACCTATAAAGGCTGCCTTCTGCTGTCACAACGTTTGGACCATATGGCTCAAGCAATTCTGTTACCCTTTTAGTGCTTGCAACGGCCCTTTGAACAAATTAATGAGCAACTCACTGTATTTGTCCCTGGGTTTCAAGAACTCGTATCGTCTGCTCATAACATGCCAATTAAGATGGGCATCTGCAGAATAGCAAATGATGCCATTTGGAGAAAAAACCATGAAGACATCTCCGTACTCGTCGTGTGCACGTCGCCTATCCTCCCAAGACCAATCTTTGATGATGAAACGGCACCATCGTGGCCATCCATGTCCTTTGAGTAGATAGCTGTGATATATTCGTCGAAGAACTGGTGTAAGCAAGAGTGCCGAGACTTCTGTCTCTAGAAGTGGTACTATGACGAACGGAAGCCCGCATTTTTTGGCAGCCGCAACGTTGATGTAGAGCCTCACTAGTTTATAACAAATGAATGCTATGGTCAGAGCGAATGCCATGCCTGCGAAGTGAATTGTAGCTGCCATGACAGCTGCTTATGCAAATGCTTCAATTTCATAATGGTTAATAATGCATTTATTCGTAGAGATATCTGGAATGTCACATGCAGAAGCCAGGACTCGGGAATTTCCTTAACTGGTATTTAGTTGACGAATGCAGGGAAACTATTCTCGTTGGTCAGTGTACTATTGTACGCCGATGATCCATGGAAAAAAGTGCCCTTTGAACAAACCTTAGTTCTTCCTTTGAAAATTAATAGTGCAGTTTCCCAGAAAGGAAAAAGGGTTTGATAATGATGCTAATTGAACTCCCGTCATTCACGAATCAAGCTTCTACATCCTGAACGATCCTCAACATTAGCGAGATTCTCAAAATTTGATGACCACAACGCATCACTGTGCTTTCTTGCCTTTGCTTCACATACGCCATTGGTCGAAGGAGATCACGCTACCATTAGCTTCCACGTTAGTAGACTGAGGTTCACGACGACTGCAAGACCGAAGCATTGGAGATTGCGCAAGTAAACGAAGATTATGTATTCATTTGGTAAAAATCTTCATATTTCCTCTCCACGGCTGTCAAAAAGAACTCCGTAAAATCAATCCAGTCTTGTCTAAAAGTGTTCAAATTCTAGAAAACTCTATGCGCATGAGATCTAAAAAGGCCGATATTACAAACGTAAATGTATAACAAAACATTGCCAAAAGAAAGAACGGCTTTCGGGTAGGTAGCGCAGAATAGGCTGTCTTCAGCAACCTGCGAAAATTGCTGTACAGATGTGGTGGAGATGTGTGTGCGGGAAATCATCGGACTTTTGAGGTGGGGGTTTTGATCCACTCTTGGCACTGCGAACGATGTCTTTGAATCCCTCAGATGCACACATCAGAGAGACGCATTAATAGGGCATGATCATACTGCCCAGACATGCAGAAGAACCGTTCAGAGGTACAAGCTTACGCGAGTGTTTGGTTAATGAAGCAATTTCTTCAGGTCCCCGATCGTCTTGATTTCCAAAAAGAAGGCATCCCGGATCTCGATCCCTAATTCCTCCCGCAGTCTTTGGGACATGACAAGAGACATGAGCGAGTCGAGGCCCAGGTCTGCAATCTGGGCCTCGTCAGTAAGCAGGCCAATGTCGACAGCGAGCTCCTCGGCAACCAAGTTGAGAGCGCGAGAAGTAATGTCTGAAGCTTGAGCATCCGCAGAGGGACTACCCGATGACGCGGCATTTTGGTTTGGAGGCGTGGATCCTCCAGTCTGTACATCCTGATTGGCATGAGAAACTACAACCACTGAAGAGGAGTCGTCTGAGATTTGGGATGGGCTAGGCGGAGTGAAGGCAGGCACAGGAAGCGGAAGAGGTTCGCTTTTGGCAGGTAACTTCGCTGCTGGCTTCGCTGCCGGCTTCGCTGAAGCATCTGGAGGCCTGAAGAAGCGGTTCAGCATGACTCTCGGCCATTGCCCGAAGAGGATTGCTTCCACAACGCCGACAATCTCAGAGCCTTCCAAAATATACACGTCTCCGACATAGGAGTGGTTTTCAGCAGGCACCATCCTTACATAAGACAAGTACCGACCACCAGGAGTTAGTGGTTTGGCGAAGCGCATCGACTTCCAGGATGGCGTGATGAAGAAGTTGTTTGTGTTGTCAAAATGGGTACCGCCGTTCAAGATGAATCCTGATAGGGACACGACACCATCGATGAAATGAGGCGGAACAGTCCAATCGCCACTGGTATCTGAAGGGAATACCACCTCAGCTACGGCCTCGTCCTCGTTGAGTATCACCCACTGCATGGTCCGATACATATCAGAGTAATCGACAAGTTTGCCAAAGAGGCTATACGCGAGGCCTGTTGTGACTTTGTCGGCTTTCCCAGTGGCTGCCATGTCGTTTAGCGCTTCAATGCGGCTGGATACCAATTTCACAGAGCGAGTCCACGTGGATAGCCACGACGAAGGATCCTCATAGAAAACTGTGGCATGGGCATACCATAGCTCCTTGGCGGGATTAAACCATTTGACATGGACTTCTTTTTTGTCGATGTCACCCTCCGCGGAAACCATTATTGGCTGAGCATCACGCGTGTTTTGTCGCTTAACGACTGGCTCGTGATACTCGAAATCGGCAACATTGATACCAATAGATGCCGAGCTTGGGAGACTCTGTTCGCGAATACGTCTCGCCATTGTAAATGCCATGTCCGCATGAAGAAACTGCAAGGTGTTAGAAGAACGCTAGTCGAATGCTTGGATTCATCTTGGGGTGGTCATCGTGACTTACAGAAGAAGCAACCCCATAGCCATTCATGGCGTGTCCGTCAACTACGCCTTTCAGCGACGGATCAGTGATACTGGATTCAGCCGATACTTGGGCCTTGGATCCGCTGTATTGCTCCGATGTAAGTCGGTGGATGCTGGTCGTTTTGAACCCATTCACAGCTGCTGTTGGTGTGGGTTCGGGTACAGATCGACCTTTTGTCAAATTCCAGTCTCCGCGATATTGGATCCAATGGTTCTTGTTGTTCCACGCGTACGTTGGCGCATCAACCAGTCGGAGCGCCTGCTCAAAGGGACGATGATACTCATTCCACTCAATGTCCACTCCGGCACTATATAATGCACAGAGCGCTTTAGCCAGAGTCGTCCAATTGTCGCTGTCTCGGTGTAGACTTGGGCATGCTAGTCGAGTCGAAGGCAGCGTTCGGTTTATGAAACCACTGCAGGTAGGATGATGTCCCATTTCAAGCCAGATGGTGGAGCTGGACACCACCCCAGACTCCCATGCAGCATTAAGAGCCCCAGCAAAATTCACTGGTTCCCGAGTCGCAGCTGCTAGATAGGAGACATCGACTGTGTCATCTGGAGTCAGGACCTTGGCATACCTTGGGGAAATGATAGGGATACTAGGCTTCTTGCAGACAACTGCTTGAGTCTGCCTAATGAAGTTGTTTGCAGGGGTTTCCATCTGGCTGGTGTGATAGGCATGTGCGACATCCAGTCGAACAGTTCTGTGGCCAGCTTTGCCTAGCGCAGCCGAAAGGGTCTCCAAGTCTGCCAACGAACCACCGACAACTGTTTCGTTGGGACCATTGATACAAGCAACCTCGAAAGGAACTCCATTGGCCGCCTGCACAATATTTTCCACCGAGGTGCGCACGGATAACATGCCATGAGTATGAGAGGTACATGTTGAGTTCAACAACGTGGCGCGGGTACCAACGAGGAATACCGCAGCGCTGTCGGACAGAACACCCGCCACAGTCAGAGCAGCATATTCTCCTAAGCTGTGGCCGATGACGACGCTCGGCTTGATACCGAACGATCCCCATAGTCGTGCCAAGGCAATCTCCACGCATACTATGGAAAGATGCATGGAAACGATTGAAACATCATCTGGACGGCAGGTCCCATCGATAATGGACAAGAAAGAGGAAAACTTTTGTCGTCGTGCAAGACCGTCAAGTTGATCAATCTGCTGGCGGAACAGGGGAGAGTCCCGATACAACTGGGCCCCGATACCAATGTAGAATACACCTTGCCCGGTGAAAGCAAAGGCTACTGGCGGCTGTTTTCCAGAATGTGGTGTCTGGGTCAGCGAACTTTCAATGTGAGGTCGAAGCAGATCAAGAGCTTCAACCCGAGAGTTTGCAAGAACGGAGACTCGGTAGTTGTAATGCATCTTCCGAGCCGATAGCGTATACGACAGGTCCGCGATGGAGAGATCCTGTCGTGTTTCGATATAGTCTACGAGACGCTTGATGTTCTCGTGTAGGGAATGGGCCGACTTTGCCGAGACAGTGATGGCATGTGCCTGTCGTCTATCCTCTCCCGTCCTTGGACGTGGTGTCGCCTCTTCCACGATGATTGAGGTGTTTCCTCCAGCAGCTCCAAAGTTATTCACCATACCGAATCTTCGTTGCTTGCTACTTGGTCCCCAAGAAGCCGCTTTGTAGGGAATTACCACATTCCTCTTATCCAAATCTCCAGGCAGTGATGGATTGAATCGCGTCTTGATACCAACATGAGGAGGTATGACACCTTTCTGAAAGACTAGCATCATCTTGACAAAAGCCATGACGCCAGCTGCCGCCTCTCCGTGACCCACGTTGGATTTGACTGATCCAATATGGAGAGGTGAGTCCCGTGGCCGGATATGGGCTCCAGTACCAGGGGCAAAGACGCTTGTGACCGAGCTCATCTCCATACCATCACCTGCCTGAGTTCCCGTACCATGCATCTCAACATAGCCAACTGCTAGTGGGTCAATTCCAGCACGTCTTACTACCTGAGTGTACAGATGTGCCTGCGCTACATCGTGAGGATGCGTGATAGACACAGCTTCAGCCGAATGATCCGTAGCTGCAGAGAGAACAACCCCGAGAATGTTATCGTTATCAGCTTCGGCGTCTTCCAGCCGCTTAAGAATTACGCTACCAACACCATCTGCGCGGCAGTAGCCATCGGCGCCCTCGTCCCATGTTTTACAATTTCCAGTGGGCGAGAGGAAATGGCCATTACTCAACCCAGCATAGACATCGGAGTTTGTGATAATGTTGAGGCCACCGGTGATGGCCATATCAACATCTCCGCTCCACAGGGAGGTGCACGCCTCTTGTATTGCCGCCAAGCTGGACGAGCATGCCGTATCCATGCTGTAACTCGGACCCCAGAATTTGAAAAAGTAGTTGATGCGGCCAGGTGCAAAAGCTCTGTTTCCTCCGGGGATGAAGTACGTGCTCACATCTTGTCCAGAGTTCACCTCGCGGTAGTCGTCACTGGATTGTCCGTAGAATGTGCCCACGCGTCGGGAATGTATGCCTCGGCCGTGCACATATCCTGAGCTCTCCAGGGCCTCATAGGCCGTTACCAGGGCTAGCCGATGCATGGGGTCTGTTTGCTCAGCTTCTCTTGGAGACATGCCAAAAAACATGGCATCGAACAACCCAGGGTTATCCACAAAGCAGCCATATGGCGTCTTGCATGTGTTGGGCTTCTTTCCGGCCGGATCGACATGGGTTTCAACATTAAAACGATCAGATGGGATGGGTTTGTGGACATCTCGTCCTTGCGCCATCAATTCCCAGAATTTCTCTGTATCATCGGCACCGCCTGGGAACCGGCATGCCATGCCTACAACGGCAATCTTGGACGACTTTGCGTCTCTAGGATGGCTTTTCCCTGTAGGGAGACCCATGACTACTGGCATCATATCCTTGCTTGACGATATTGCGGTAGGAATCTCGGCTCTCCATTGTTCAAGTAGGGTCTCAACGTAGTGTGACGGCTGTACGGCGAACAATTGGATGGATTCCGGCACAGACTGCTTTAATCGACGAATGACAGGCTCAAAGGCCCGGTCCCAGCGAACTCCTTGTGTGAGCATCTCCTCCATAAGTTGCTCAAGCAGCGACGTGGCGTCTGTAGCCTTAAACGGCTGTCCGGTCACAGGCGAGAATAGCGGGAGATATGGGTGATAACTTTGGTCGATCTTTGGGATGACTTGCTGGGCATGCTCCGTCCCATAGATGCTGTTGTGCCACATACCCTGGATTTTCTTCATTGGCACGTTTTTTGTGTGCTTGAAGAAATCAGACTCGGAAAAGAGAGCTTTGAGAGTCGACGGCGGGCCACCAATGCTAACGGCCTTCTCGTCAGCATTGAATACAGTCGCCACGCTCGTCTCAGGGTATGCCTACAATGTGAGTTAGTGTTTGACCATTAATTTCTTGAACCTTGACTGACCTTTTCAGCATTGAAACGAGCTACTGCTTCACGGGCGTCATTCTCCTCGACTCCATAGGTACAGTATACCCAGGCACCTTCGGCGTTAATTTCATCCGGTGAAACCTCCAGTGACCGGCAGACTTGGTCGACGACAAGTCCCCATCGAAATGAGACTCTGGTGATGTCTTCGGCGATACCTGGGATCATCGATATATTCGGAGAGAGTGCAATTGCTGCTGCTGCAAGCAAACCCGAGCCTCTTGCAATAAGAGACGTATTCGACGCCTGAAAGTTATACTCAAGCGGATGAGCTTCATGATATCTTTGATTATCTGATAAGCTTTCTAGTCAAGACATTTGCTGTCGGTAACCTACGCAAGAAAATTGCCTAGCTGGAACACGAGGACTAGCACCCGCTCGATGGCTCCACCGAGTGGTGTTTTTCTCAGTTGAACGACATGATCGGTCAAATCCAGGACACTCTCGAAGGATGGTATCGAATCTCTTTGGGTCCTGCCCAGTTGCCTGCATTCTTCTCTCAAAGCTGAGGTGACAGAGTCAAGAAATGACGCTAGGATCGGATGCTTTCTTTCCTTGCTGAGCAGATGGAACTTTCTGAACAAATCCCGTTGGTCGCCCTCTGGGTCTCCCTGGGGAATCTCGCCAGAGAAATAAAAAACCTTTATTCGTGTCATGTTGGGCAAAGGTTTCTTGGTGACTGATATTTCATGCGTGCAGTCGAGAGGACAGTCAAGTCTAAAGGGAAGGACACTTCAATATCTACTTGAGCATCTACTTGTTGCTTATATACCTCTCTATCTTTCAGCTGAATATCTACCTTGTGAACGACATGGGCCAAGCTTACATGGCACCAAGCCATCACCGAGTGATAGCGCGACAGGCGAGGGGAACTTACGATACCAACGACACTGTACAAGAAGTCAGCTTACAATTTGTCAATAAACCCTAGCTAGGTCAACGGTTGTGGCTTCACAAGTTACACTTGTCTCATACTAACAATCAGACGCGCCTAGTTACCGTTGACTAGTCGCCGTTGAATCCTTCGAGCCGTCCTCTTGGCCGTTTCAGGTAAATCTTAGCTTGGCGAGGTGGCTATGACGTAGTGGTTCGCGATACTTATCTCTATCGATGGTTCTCCGGTGAACGAGGCACTCATAAATTTTAGAAATGTATCGACTGTTCCTGCCGTCTCATTTCTCCACTCTCAGCGCTGCTTCTCCGTCCGGCGCACGGTCTAAGACTTGACAACGTTACGATCACCGAAGCTTTTCGAGATATTTGGTAGCCGAGCATGGGATGGATATCAGTAGCGAATGGACGTTGAATCAAAAGGTGTGATACTCTTGGCGTATTTTGCGTGCCATACCTGAGCTTACGGTTCGGCTAAGTTATCCTTGAGCTTGCGATCGAATATATTTGTACTACGCTTACATTCAAACCCAGTCATTCTACGTTCGGAATTCGATCTGGTCGTATCATGTCTGCAATTAGACGTGTCTACGGTGTAGTTGTGGGTGGAATTGGATATTTCATGTACACAGTGATGTGTAGTTATCCTAAGCTGATACTTGGACTTAGGTATCCTCTATTTACGGTTAGACCCGGCCGTCCCGCGTCGACGGTTGGACCTGGTCATCCAGTGTCTACGTTTGCCTACCTTTTTTTACATTTAGGGTTAGAGCCGGGCATTCGGCGCTTACACCTCAATCCACTCGTCACACGGCCAACAACGCTTACGGTTAGACTTAATCATACCGCTTGTACAATAAGATCCAATCGTCTCACGCTCACAACTCCACCTTACCACTTTGCACTTATTGATACGGCTCAACATGCCGCGTTGATAATCGGGTATAGTCGCTCTATGCTTACAGTTAGACATCATCGCCCTAGGCTTACGGCCCGACCCACATAAACGTCCTGCGTCCATTGGTCAAAGCACGCCACCGTATATTCCAACTTAATACGAGACAGAATACACCTTGCGCTTCAATTTTCCACTATGTGGTCCTCGCTAAGCGATACGGCGGGATCAGCATTCAGCCTTATGCAGCTGCTCCCGGTCCAGACCTCTCGTCGCTTATTGCTGCCTCGCGATATGCCACGATGTTCTTCCCACGTTCACCGCCGTAGTCGGAGACCCTCTCAACACATGCATGCAGCATGCGTGTCATTGCTCGTCGCTTCCTTTATCGCAGGAACAAAGTCATGCAAAGACGCCGCATCGGACTTTATCAAATCAAGCTTGAATGGCAAATTTGGGCATATGGCGCGAACCAGCTATTCCGCAATATCAAAACGGCTATGTCGGATCCTCACCATCATAGCTGCTTAATGCGCAAACGCGACGCTCTGTCCCGTTTCTTGAGAGGAATGGCCATTAAGAACTCTTGAAAATGACCTGCATTGACGAAGATCACTTTTTTGTGGAGCCCTTACAGGTTTTTGACGACTGATCAACCCAGATCCTCGTGAGACGTTACACGTAATGCCTCTAAGATAATTGATGAGAAGAATTTGCTTGTGGAATCAAGGCTGATCGACTCATCTAGTAGAGCCGAACTCAACAGAATCTCCCGCGCCGGGCCACATGTCCCAATTAAGAAGCCATCATCTTTTCCTCCATTGCAGATTGACGTGCTTACATGTAAGAGAAACAACCATGCAAGGACTGGTTTCATGTCTCCATATGTCAGAGATTTCCCGGAGATCATGCGAGCGGCCAGCATCGCTTCTGAATGAATGGCTAGATAAACGGTGACGCAGGGGATGATATGCAAGACGCAAACCTGCTTTCATGACTCGTATTTTAAGCTGAACTTCATCCTGCATATATCGACACCTGAAAAATGTGGTTGACCGGAGGTCTTCTCTTTGGCAAGGACCTTTGGCGCCGAACATACGGAACGGACTCATGTTGAATAATGTAGTGGGTCATCTGGATAAGCAAACGACGAAAGACATTGTCACTTTACGAGAGCTCAACAATGCCCACCTCTGTTGGACAGTATTGTAACTTCCGCTTTCCCGGCACCCCTTGTGGGCCATTCAAGCATGGAGGATTAACGCGGGTCTTGGAAAATGTAGGCGCATAAGACGTGTCTCGCTTAAATGTTTTGTTTCAAATAAAAATATATGCCAAGGCTTCCATTATGAACAATGAGATAGTGATGCAAGAGACCTCAGTTAAGCATTAGCTGCGAAAAAACTTGTAGAGAAGAAAGAAACTCGGAAGCGGTAGAGTAGCACGATGTATTCATCGGTCTCAGATATTTCCTCCAGTAATCCCCCTAAATATCCTTTGTCATCGTTATGAACTAAGACATCATGACGAATCTTCTTGAAGACATAAGACAGCTCTTGGCATCCACACAAGGGAATTTGCAGAAGCTCTTACTACGCGAGTTGTACGAGATTATTGTCTCTGTAGAGACGCCCGAGGAAAATACTACACGCAAGTATTAGCTCCTTGAGGAAAACCTAACGCAGCTGATCTTATCTGCTCCTTGTAGTTCGCTTTATGTGGGAACAGTGATTGCGACATTAGCCTTTTCGCCACCATTGACTATTCATTAGCCCTCGCAAACCTCATCTGCAAAAATTGGGCATGATTTGAAGATCTTCGAAATTTTAACGAACTTGTGACCAAAGAGGGTCAAAGATTTGCAAGATATAACGAATTATCATCCCATTACCCTCAGTACGTCTCGTATCTACTGAGCCAATTCTACATGGGGTTGTGTTGACTGGCTTTGCTGGGACGCCTCTTTAGATATACGGCTTCGGTAGGACATATTCCTGAGTTCGGAGCCAAGCGGTTTGAAGCTAACAAGGAATGCCAAAACCTAGCTGTTCCAGAGGCAGTCACGAGCTTGACACAATCGTGAGTAACGCATCTCCCATGTCAAGTTGACATTGATCAGAAGATGGCTGATTGGACAGCTTTGAAAATTGCGATCCTCTATTTCAGGAAATGCCAGCGCTCTTGCGCAACAGCAACTATGAGGATGATAGCGATGGGAACGCCGGAGTCTTTCAGCCTACATCTCAAACTGAATTGGACAAATTTGCGTGGTTCTCCCAAGATTCTGAACACAGAGAGGCTCTGATCAAGTACATGTCTATGGAAAAAATGGTCAGAAGTCGCTGGCTAAATGAGTATCCATTCGAGCGCGAGACTCAGGGCTGGGATCCCAATCTCCCTGTCTTCGTCGACATTGGTGGCGATATTGGACACTACTGTTCATTGTTCAAGAGCCGTTTCCCTGACGTGCCTGGCCGTGTCGTCTTGCAAGACCTACCGGGCACTCTTGCACAAGCGTTGCAGATACCTGGCGTTGAAGCTCTCCCGCACGATGTCTTCGAGCCTCAGCCTGTAATAGGTCAGTGAATGTTGGCCCCAGCTCATCAAGACGCTCCGATATGTTGATCCTATCTGCTTATTGTTCCTCAGGCGCCAAGTATTATCATCTCGGTTGGGTCCTCCACAACTGGAACGATGAGAAATCGAAGGAGATTCTGCGTCAGATCAAGTCAGCAATGACTGCTCAGTCAGTTATTCTGATCAACGACATGATACTTCCTAAAGCGGGGGTTCCTCCCTGTGCAGCTTCGCCGGACGTGGTGATGTTGGGCGCTTGTGGTAGCCGGAAGCGGACAGTGAAGCAGTGGGAGGAGATAATTGGCGATGTTGGGTTGGTGATCAAGGATTGCATCATATACAACCGAGAGCTTTGCCATGGCATCATTGGTGCGAGATTGGCATGAGGGTCCCTCAAGTTCTTGATGCTTGGCGTACCCATTTAATAAATGTTCTTACTCCCTAGGACCAACTATAGGATTGCCGACTCATTGACGCTTGTATATAGCTCAAAAGTATAAGCCACAGTCATGGCACTTACGGACATGTTCCTTGGCTCGCTTTTCGCAAGTCGCTCTCAGATTCTCCATTTGCGGCGGAATCATATCAGGTGCCAAATGAAGCGGCCGACTTTCGAACATGCAGTCTGAGCCAGGGGCTCGAATTTTTGCCGTTCCGTTTTCTGCAGCACTGATGCTGTTGTCCGATGCTACCAGCCGTTGAAATAAGATAGGTCGTTTTTGAGATAATTCCGTCCAGGCAAAATTTTGGTGAGAGTGCGCCAATACGGGATTATCTCAGAAGTGAAATATTTGTTTTTATGGGCTGGTGATACCTCACCCCAAAATGCCCCACTTGACGCATGGTGGGCATTTCCGTCTAGGGCAGCGATCGCTGCATCGGATGAGGTTGTCTGCCCGCTGGGCCACTAACAGGCTTCGGATCTTGAGAAAGAACATATACTCCGAATTCCGATGCATGTTGAGAGAGTTTCCACCGTTTCGGGAACATTCATTCGAGTAACCGCTTATCTGCATGACCAGCTCCACATCTTACCTCAGTGCCGCAGGTCAGAATGTTCAAAGCATTGGCATCCGTCGCATTGGATAACTTGAATCGATGCATACACATGTATACACGCCCAGCATAATGCAGATAAAAACAGAGCTTTACGCCCTCGATCGATCCGATTTCTGGTGAGCCAAGTCTTTCTTGAGTGATTTTTAAGCAGATTAAAGTCCATCAAAAGTTCTCCAGACGACAGTCGATCATTTACGCAATATGGCTACCAAACCCTATCCTCACGTTCTAATCATAGGTGCTGGCATGAGCGGTCTCACGCTTGCCCAGCAACTCCGGAAAAACAATGTCTCTTTTTCTATCTTCGAACGCGACCCTACTAACGATGCTCGCAATCAAGGATGGGCTCTTTCATTATTCGGTCAAACCCTTGCAGACTTGAAAGCTTCAATGCCTGCGGAGTTGGGACCAGTTGAGCAGGCGAGCCATCTGTATCCTCTAGACCTTCCAGCACAGTTTGTTTTTTACGACATTGCAAAGCCGGGCGTGCGGAAGGGCGTAATTAGTGATGATAGTGGAAAAATCCTACGTTGCAATCGCCAGAAGCTGCGGGACTGGCTGCTTCAGGGGATTGATGTGCAGTTTGGGAAGCGTCTCGTGAAGCTTGATGAGAGTGATGATAAGGTCACTGCGTACTTTGAGGACGGCACTTCAGCGTCTGGCGATATCCTGGTGGGCGCTGAAGGAGTGCGTAGCGTGGTCCGGAACCACATTCTGAAGGGCCAAGATGTTATGAAGCCTCTACCGCTTGGCTCCCTCGTTGGTGAGGTTGCGCTCAGTGGCGATGAATTTGCTAGCCAGCTGTCTCTCGCCCACTCGGGCTCCATCATCATGAACACAAGCTTGCCTAGCGATGAGCAGAGCACCCTCTTCGCTGCCTTGAACAGAGTCAGCGAGGACGGAAAGACAGGGTATTATTATTTTATATTGATCTGGGTCGACAAGCAAGCTTCCCTGACCACTGACAAAAACCCTTACTGGAGCGTCGGAGCACCACAAGAGCAATTAGCTGCCTTCACACGTGATAAGACCAAGACATACCCGGATCACCTCCATGTACTTGTGGATAAGGTCCCTGTACAAGGCTACAGAAGCCCAGGATTTCAACTTCAAGGTGTGCAGCTGGAAGCTGAGCAGCTGCCTGCCAGTAAAGTTATATTGATTGGAGATGCGGCGCATTCTATGACACCTTGTAAGTCTAATTTGTGGGGTCAATTTGCTAAAAAAATTTGCTGATCATCTTAAAGTCCGTGGTGAGGGCGGTAATTGCGCTCTTGTGGATGCACTGAAGCTTGGGCAAACTCTTACTCGTATCCGAGATACTCAGGCCAAAGGGTCGGACTTCAAGAACCTTGTGACTGAGTTTCGGGATGACATGCTCGCGCGCGGAAAATGGGCTATCGAAGTCTCGAACTCAGTTTTGGCGGATTACGGACACAATTCCGATTTCAAGTTTTTCACGTTCGGAAAGGAAGCCGTACCAATAGCGGAGGCAAGAGCTGTGCAACTAGAAGAGGTGAAAAAGGTGCAGCTGACAGGCGCGAGCAACAGCGTAAAGTAGCAAACGAATTTGCAAGTAGCTGTGCTCAGTAGTTGACGGCCAGTGTCTTTTCTCGAAAATCATTTCTTTTGTTCTCCATTTGTGGTAGTTTCAGCATAGGACTTCTGGCCGTGAGTTCTGTCATACTGTATCATATATCGAGGAGTCTTGTCGCTTAGAAAAAAAGAGAACGCGCGTTCACCGCAAACATCTTTAACCATCAGCGTTTCGATCTTCGGTGAATGCGGATATATCTTGTCAAGTGTGCGCGCCAACACCACGTTGGAAGGCCTCGAGTCGATATTCTGGAGATGGCCTTTGTTTTCTCCTTTGTGAGCAAGAACATAGTCGAGGAACGCGTTTTGCAGATGAGATGAAGCCAACGTTGACAAGGTACTCCCCACCTATCCCGGAAGCAGGCCTTGTATGTCCCCAGGTTGGTCGACGGTGTGTCGAATAAAGTCAACACAACCTCATTACAGCTTTGGTCAGTGGAGAAATAGACATGCAATCCGACCAATCCTACGCTGGCAATGCCTTCACCAGAGCGACATGGCTAGAACTCTTCTACACAAGTCTGTCGAAACCACGTTCACAGAGTCAAAAGACTCCCAGAACAAAGCGCAACGCATCAGATCAAGCCTGACCTGGCTCAGCCAGGAAAGATAAAGGAGGTGGTGAGAACTCCTCCGCGGATGGTGCCGTCACGATATCGTTCCATCCTTCATTACGATTAGTGGCCGTTATGCTAACGCTAGTGGCTGCAAGGCACGAATAAGTATCCGAAACGACAAGACATAATTTCATCGAGGCCATCCATCGTTAGTCATTTCGATTTATACTTTTCTTGCTTCCCGCTTTTCTCCTGGCAAGTCCTCGCTAATAATGCAGAAGCATCCTTTGCTGCAGCGAAACGGACGCTTAATACTTTTCCAATGATTTATGTCATAGCGACTGCAGGCCATCCGCCGGAATGTTAATGCCGATGTATCTGTACCGACTAGACGTAGCAATTACATCTTCTGTCGGACGTTGACACTTGGAAGCCGTTGCATGATGCTTACTTTTGCCGTATCGTGGTCATGGACTTTCAAACCTGGTTAAGCGAGGCCAAGCTTGGACATATTGTTGACTTAATCATTGCTGATACAAGCTATTGAATCAGCTTCACAGATGTTCCGAAAATGGGGATTAACGATTGCCGGTGCAGTTAGTCCAAGGCTGCAAGGATTATGGCCAAGGAGGAACTGTGCCATCTGTCCGACAAACTTAAGGGCCCCTGCACAAATCGGACCTATTGCACATTTTGGGTGCAATTGGGTCCAATCACATTCTGACCCCAGTGCACTCAAGCAATCCCGACAATTACCTGCAGCATCCAAGCTGGCATGTCCAATGTTTCCGCAGCTACAAGCAGCCAAGCTCGTGAGGAGCACATGCTAAACCGAAGCACGCCTAATGTACCTTCTCCGACGCTGCGCCACATCAATCTGGAGCTTTCATTCGTAAGAGTGACGTTGCCCCTGCCAAAGTCTGTACAAAGCTGCAGATATCACAATGAGGGGCCGGGAATGTCGGCCGACAGACCGAAAAATATCTGGGAAAGGTACCTCCCAGTTTGACCTTCCCAGAAGTCTTTGTCAGGAACATCATGGAGACTGTCAACCGACCTGACGAATGGAAGATTGAGCAAGGGCTCTCTGGGGCCAAGTTGCCGTTCTTGGACCAAACCGGCCGCGACACTCTAAAAGTCGAGCCAGCAAAATGGCCCAAATTGGTCAAAGACGAAGCTGCAATTGCAGCTCTCGGCGATCGCGACAAGCTCTTTACTCGCGAGATTGAGGGTTGGAAGGGGTATGTCATTGATTGCACACAAAACTACAATGGACCTTGGTGTGCTGGCTAATGCTCAGCCAGCTACGTCGAATGGGAGAAATATCCAGAGAAGAAAGAGATCGCTCGTCGAATCCTCGCTCTACAGACGTTTCCTCCAAATGCGGAGTTCCAAATGGGCCCAATTCCCGATACAAATCCTGTTCTTCCTGGAACTCATTGGAAAATGTGGCATCATGCTGTTGGCGGCGAGCTCTCTGTGGTTCCCGAAGATTCATGGGAAACTGTTTTGAGAGAGAAGCATGCTGAAATGCTGCACCTTCTCCAATTCCCCTACAATGGCGAACCCCCGAAAAGGCTGGTAACCGCGAAAGTTGTCACGCCGAATCCACTTCATTTTGTTCGGAATCATGGAGGTATACCTCGCATCGAGAAGGAAAAGTGGTCCCTCGCTCTCGATGGGCTGGTTGCAAATCCCAAAACATTTACACTTGATGATCTCATGGATGAAAGCAAGTTTCCTCGCATGGAGAAGCTTGTCACAATGCAGTGTTCTGGAACGCGCCGTATAGAACAAATTTCGTTGTATGCAGGCCAGGGAGATGAGGTGCCACAGGCACCTTGGGCTGAGGGAGCAATAGGAACAGCAAAATACGTTGGTATTAGCCTAAAGAAAGTAATCAAGGCTTGCGGTGGGCTTGTAAACGGGGCCAAGCACCTTGAATTTTACGGAGCTGAAACCTATTTCAAGGACAATCAAGTCATGAATTATCTTGTTAGCGTTCCATGGTCCAAAGTCAAAGCCAACGAAGTGATCCTCACATGGGAGATGAATGGCGAGCCGCTTCCCAAGATCCACGGCTATCCCCTCCGAGTAGTAGTTCTAGGCTACATTGGCGCTCGAAGCGTCAAGTGGCTCTACCGAATCAAGGCCATTGAAAAACCTTCGCGCGCACCTGTGCAGAGCAAAGAATACCTCTACTTCAACCAGCAAGTCGGCAAGCACAACCAGAAGCCAACAGATGGCATTCAGATCCAAGAGATGCCCGTCAGCTCAGCAATCATGTATCCCTGGACAAAACAGGTCGTCATCCACAGCGGCAAGATTCATTGCAAAGGCTGGGCATACTCTGGTGGCGGAAGGTGGCCCGAGCGGATCGAACTGTCCTCCGATGGAGGCTTCAGCTGGTATGCCGTTCCCAATGCCAATCTGAGTCCCAAACACAAATGGACGTGGCGAACCTGGGAGTTTGACCTTCCTTGTGATGTGGAGGGCTGGATTGAGATTGTCTGCAGATGCTGGGATAATTCGCTGAATACACAACCTTTGACGGTGCGCGCGGCTTGGAACTGGGGACTGCATGTGACAAGCTCGGCGCATAGGATCAATGTGTATAGCATGAATAAGGGCCGGGAGCGGACGAGAAAGAAGTTGGAGAAATATGATCACACGGGTTCGCCCTTGGCGCCTCTGACTTGGCCGGAGGAATTTCCGACGCAGAGTTGGGAAGAGTATGAACAATTTTGGAAAGAGAATGATCCAAGAGATGTGGACGACTGACAACTTGGGTTAACAATTTCGGTGCTAGTCTTACTGTTGGAGGTCCTAGCGTCAAACTTGCTTCACATTTTCTCTATGCTTGCACAGTTGGTCATCTCCAGCGTAGTAGCATGAAATACAAATCTCACAAGGCCGTTGACTTTGCAGAATAACAATTTCCCCACAATTTACCATGAATACTAGATTGTGTCTATCGCAAGAAAAAGTCAAGTGGACAGAATGTCATCCACGCTGGTCCATCAATGCCATCCTGTTTTATGCGGATGTTCATGATTTTCTCGAATTTTGGTCTCAGCTTTATTCTCCACGCTTTCACCAAGACCACGATCTACTTTTGTAAACATTTCTATGAACTACGTTAACATTGGCCATTCCAAGTTCGAGGATTTACCTACTGTATGCCTCCTGCCGGATCCATTGCTCACTGACATCACTCAGGTGCGCTGAAAGGTTGTCAATGAAACGTGACTGAGCGCCATCCTGCTTCGCCATAACATGCCACAACGCAGTGGCTTGCTCAAAATCTTTATCCGTAACCTCTGACGTCGTAGAAAGAGGCAATGTCACTCGTACGTGATCGGCCGTGGAGGGTTTAGGCTCTTGTGCGGTCCCTTCAAAAGCAAAAGACTTTAGAGGCTGGCTCTTGGTGCCGAATCCCACGGGCTTGAGCCTCGTCCCTACGTAGTTTGGATCCACACCATAATTCTGGGTAAAGTTCATGAACCCGTCGCGCTGGGTCGGGCAATAGACGTCGCTTTTGGCCGCATTCGTTGGAAGGAATTGATAATTCACTCCTAGTCTGTATCGCGCCGCATCTGGGTAGGCAAACATTCGTGCTTGGAGCATGGAGTCAGGGCTGGGTTCGATGCCCGGGACCATGTTGCTTGGGCTGAAGGCGGCTTGTTCGATCTCCGCAAACCAGTTCCGAGGGTTCTGATCAAGAGTCATGCGGCCGACCTTGCGAAGTGGATATTGGGCCTTTGGCCAGACCTTGGTCATGTCGAAGATGTCGACAGTAGTTGCAGCAACGTCGTTCGGATGGATTGTCTGAACGTAGACCTCCCAAGATGGAAAGTCTCCAGATTGAATTGCATTCTGCAGATCGAGAAGATGACTGTCGGGGTTTTTTCCAGCAATTTGAACTGCTTCGCTATTTGTGTAATAATGGATTCCTTGGTTTGAGATTAGATGCACACGAATGTAGTGATATGATCCATCAGCTTTGGTAAATTTGTATGTATTACCGCTATATCCATTCACATGTCGTACAGAAGATGGTAGGCCTCTGTCGCCAAAAAGAAACATCAGAGCATGGATACTCTCCTGGTTGGTGATGTGAAAGTCCCAAAACATATCTGAACTTGGAGAGTTGGTACCCGGATGTTTTTTGTGGCTTCGATTGAGAGAAGGAAATTTGACCGGGTCCCGAACGAAGAATACCGGCTAGAAACAGACCAAACCAGTCAATGATTATCATTCTACGGATCAGAACTGCCTCACCTGGTTATTGAACACCCAATCATTGTTTCCTTGAGCAGTCTTGAACTTGATGGCAAATCCTCTAAAGTCCCGTACCGTATCTGCCGATCCCTTTTCTGGTCCGACGGTTGAGATTCTGACGAGCACCTCAGTCTTTTTACCGATACCAGTCAAAAAGTCTGCATCAGTGATATCGGAGATGTCATCTATGACCTCAAAATATCCTCTTGCTCCAGCAGCTTTTGCATGGACAGTCCTCTCCGGAATTCTTTCTCGCGAAAAATGAGCCAGCGTCTCGATAAGCTGTGTGCTAGTAAGTAGAACATGGCCACCACCAGATCCAGTCAAGAGCCGTTCGTCTGTATCATTTCTGCGATACGGGACACCTTCCGCAAGGGTATACGTGTGTTGTCCGTTTGTAAGTTCTGGCATATTCTAGCAAATTGAATTTTTAGAGTAATATTTCACCAAGTCACTGAAAAAGCTGGTTTCTGGATTCGAGTCACCAGCTACTTGTAAGACAGCTAATAAGGAGCTCCAACGCCCCACATAGGCGACCCATGGTCTTTGCATTTGCATGTGCACTGGAGACTGAGGCCAAGCTCTGCTGGGGTGCTGCGCATAATGCTTGCTGGTGCGAGTACTTGGGAACATGCCCCGCTTGTTCAAGGTCGGGCAAAAAGTTGCAGTCCCAACACTTGAGCATGGATCACTGCGGCATACGCATTGGCTGCTGTAATGCATGAATGTGTCATCATGCAGCTACGTTCATACGCTGAGGTAAATATCTGGCAGTAAAAAGCGGCTACGATAATAGAAAAGAGAGACAGTGATTGGAGATTAGCGAGATCGCCAGATGAATCGACAATGTTGTGGCCCAGGAGTTGGACTTCTTCAGACCAAAATGGAGTATATGGTCCGTGCTCTCATCCCTTTCACGTGGTGAGACTGTGAGATGAGATGAGATGAGATAAGATTAGGTAGGAAAGGGGTTGAGATAGTTCAATTAGGTAAGGTACTCAGCTACCTTTCTGTATCTAAATGCTTTGAAACCCTAAGAAACCTACAAATCCTCCCTTTCGTGTACTCGTCAAGAGCGCATTGCAAAAGTTCAAGAATCAAAAATTCAAGAACTGGAAGGATCGGATGATAGCAACGACGTCTTGCCGCCTTTTCACTTTGCATATGCGAATCTTCGGGCTGACCGTGCTGCCTGCTACAGCTACACAAAGCAGGATGATCTCAAAGCGTGTCAATACCCACATCTGTGGCTTGGTGGGAAGGCTAGCCGCTTCTGGCGCTCCTCTTTGGTGCTCGGTACATCACTGTTCAACAGAAGGAGCAAGAATAACGGTACAACTCATGAAGCTAATTATACGAGTCGCGTTAAATCCGTTTGAGGATCGTAGCCTTTTGGAGCGACCAATAGAAGCTTAGCCATTGAAACGGGGGGAACATAAATGCAGTTGCATGTCATGGGGGTGGCAAATGTATTGAATGAACAACTTGTCAGCACGCTTATGATTAGGTGTGTGACCGTGTATAATCGAGTTGATCGGATAGTCATTGACATTGCTTTAGCATCATGGGAGCTTTTATATGGTTCTAAGAAGTATGTGGCGCTGTGGATAAACCATGAAGAAGCTCTTGTTCACCGTCAGGCACGAATTCCGAGGAGCTCCTAAGCAGACCTTCATCGTATGTTTTGCCCATCTACTTGGAAGGTTCCAACGCACCATCTCTTTTTGATTTATGCAATTACATAGTTGAATAGAGCAACCCGTTCAAGGAGATTCAGAACCATGGCTCGAAAAATAAGAGCACCGTATAGGCACCTCATCCTTGCGCTTCAGGTGATACAAGAACCCTTAGCCGTCGAATCCTTGGAGTTCATGCGCAATTGTTGGCGCTGCGAGCTCGGAATGAACAGGGTGGCCTTCAGCCTCGTGTATTGTCTCGTCTAGAGATAGCTCTATTGCTCGACCACTGGTTCCAATATTCTTTTGGGTGCTGGAACCATCCAATTCCGGCTTGTGGTATTCTGTGGTCAGCCCTAGCTTGCTTAGTCTTTTGCGCTTTCGGTAGAAAAGGAGACTCAGAAAGAAGGCCACCGCTACAACGACCAATACGGGGACGATGATGACCACATTTTTTACCCCGGTTGAGAGACCATCGTCCGGCTGCAATGATTGTGATGAGGTTGTCGGCGCTATAGCGTGTGATATGCTCATACTTGTGCTTGTGCTAGGAGGCGTTGTAGAATATGGCGTACTTGTGCTGGCACCTGAAGGCGTTGTAGGATACGGCATGCTTGTACTTGTGCTGGATGGCGGTCGATCCGAAGCTTTCCAGTAGATTGGAATCATTGGCGCGGTTATTGAAGGGTATGGCAAATCGGACACGACTGAATCCGTTACAATAAAAGTTGACCCTAGCATTGTCTCAGTGAATGAAAACCTCGACACCTCACTCATAGGCACTTGAATTGTTGCAGTGGTGGCATTGAGTTGGACCAATGCACACTGCGTAGTCGTTATGGAACCAAAAAAAGCAGTTGAGACACACTTTGCCTGAACAAAGTCTCCAATTCGAGCTAGGGCACAATTAAATCCACTGACAAACAACGGGTAGATTTATTAGCTCTTTTGAGGTTACTAGGATGAAAGCAAAACATACGTGGGGCAGCAGCCTGCTGCGGTCTCTCCTGCAAGAAGACTCCCTGGAAACTCGAAACTTTGGCCTTGGGTGAGTGGAGATGTCCGACCGTCAGGTAACCTTGCCGCCGAACACGCTGTTGTATAATCGAAAGGGCAGAAAAGGCCTGGAGAAAAGGCCGAATTGTAACTCCAAAAATTAGTTGGTTGAGGGTCGGATGGTTGAGTGGGCGGATAGCAGTTGAGATCAGGGGCAACTCCGTAGACTGTGAGTAAGGAATTTGCGATACAAGTCACTCCCTGCACCAAATCCACTTTAGAGAACGTTGCAGGATCCCCAGATCGATAGATATGAGAACATGTAATCGGTGGTGTAAAGAACCTACGACAAGTCGCGCATCTACACTTGCTAGTGATGTAGCCATTCCCGCAATTTCAGACGATTTTAAACTGACAACTTTTTCCAGGTGAAAGTTTTTTTGCAATGATATACCTGAGCATTCAGACTGCAGAGCTCCAACGGTTCAACATGAGAGATTGAAAAGGAGCTGTCGCAGGGCAGTGGAGCGTCAGTTGAGGAGGCTGAGATTTTTCTTGACGCTGGAAACGGACCTCGAAAGTATAGCGTGGCTTAATCTCAAGCCGGACCAGTGGTCAAAACATATTTAGAAAAGCGGAATTCATATTAAGTATAATGAGTGGGATGAATGTGCCGAACATCTAAGCACGACATTACGAGAAGGAGAAAATGACATGCTGACCGAGGTTTGCTGCCAGTGATCAGAAAGGTCACATTGAAAAGGAGGGATTAGATGTGCGCTCTCCGGAGTCTCCGTCCATATTTGAACTTCGGAGCATTGCCAACATCGGCTCTAGACTAGGATGACAGGACGTTTGAAGGAAATAGGATATTTTGTGCAGTCTATCTAGTATTTAGCTGCGGCCTAAGATTATCCAGTCGGCCTCGGCCGTAGCCATCCTGTGGGATTCGCGGGCCGTGCCTGGATCCTGAATGACCTTCTATGAAACATGTCCGAACTATTGCATCAGCAAAGAACGCATGGCTACCAAAGTTGTATGCTAAATAATGCTCTCGGTAACATGAATTTGCCAGTGCTTTGATGCGCTGCTTTTTACTTCCAAAAAATTGGGACAGCTCGCCACGCTGCATCAACAGATCCCCTTTCGCCGTTTCTGTACGTTTACCGATGAAGCCGTAGAGTATAATCCTTCATTAAGTAATGCAAATACTGGATATGCACCGAAAATACTACGGGATAAGGTTGAGACTGTCAAAGCATCACGAAATGAACCCTTTTACATTTTCCGACACTCCTGCTCGATATCCAACTCGAAAGAGTGAGTCGTTAACACAGTTTTGGTTGGTGAAGGCGCTGATTCAAGGATCTCCTTGCACCCGTCACTCATCGATTGAACAGTTGGATTAGCCGAGTTTGGGTGCACTGCGGAAGAAGGATTCCAGACTGGAAGCTGCATGTCAAGATCATCGTCTTGTTGACGATGGCGATGGAAGAAGCGCAGATACCATGCCTTCACTTTGCTAGACACTAGTGGTATCAGTTTCTTGCCTATAGGAGCCGGTGTCTTAATACTATTGAAGATTATTAGCACCCTACAGAAGTAATGGAGTAATCAATACTTACATTGACTCGGCTGTTGCAGTGCTCTTGCGAGACATCTTGTCCTTGATGAAGAGCTTTGCTCGACTGCTGAATGAAGGTGTGCTTCCAGTAGATGATGTTGAGACGCGCTCGTTCTTCAATCTAGGGAAGATCCTTCCGAGCCCGATGGTCAACAGTGCAGTGCGATACATCTGCATCGCCTCGCCTCCCATCCCAAAGAATACAAATACGAAAATTCCTGTCCCAACACGAATCCAGTGATCTGCCATGACGTTACCGTAGCTTGGTACCATTATGATCTTTGTCCAGGCCTCTGAACTGTGGACTACTTCCCAAGAGAATCGGTGGTGGGATACGTTAACGTTGTAATAAAAAACGTAGAGTGTCAATGGTAGAAAGGCAAGTGTGAGAGCGAGCGACATGACGAGGAGCCGGATGAAACGAGATTTATTTGTATTGGAGGTGGAAAGGAGGGACGAGAATTGCTTGCGGTAGCGATGGATGCGATAGACTACAAGACCTAGAAAAAAGAATAAGATTTTGGGTTGGACGTCAGGGCGAATGATGGCTTACCAGAATAATAGACGTCCACCAGGATGAATATGACAGGCCAAATCTGCACAAGCACAACCCCAAGCCAAGAATTGTCAATCATGATTGTGCATCCACCTATTCCGAAGATGGCATACCGGGCTGGCTGCACCACGAAATGGCAGAGCATCAGTAGCATAGGCATGCCCCAGCACAATATCAGTTCCCAGACCTTTCTCCGTTTTTCCTCTGCATCGGTCCGTCCTAGAGTAACATGGTCCGTGTCCAGCAGCCTTGCCAAATCTTGCATGATGCAGATTAGTGCTCCTGTTTGGCCAACTTGGGCACCAACGAAGAGTTTGACTTCGACATCACAAAGGCCAATGCCGGAAAACCATTTACTGATGTTGTCGGTAGGCCAGAGTAGAGCATTGATGAGGTCTGCGGTATTCGTAAGGAGGATCCAGAGCACGAGGCTGCCAGCGGCGACGTTTTGAGCGCGGACATGGAAGATGAAGGGGGGAATGTCGAGCAAAATGTTGAGAGAAGAAAATGCAGCGAGGATGATGGCAGAGGGATAGATGGGGAAGCTGGAAGTGGCACTATCCATGGTGGATATAAATTTGTCACAAGTCCCATAGAAGCTCGAAATGTTATGAAGCCGAGCTCTTGACGTTGTTCTTGCGACAATGGAACTATGCAAGACCTCCAATCCGAGCAGTCGGACGTAATAGAGGGTCGAGACACTCGTGGATGAAGGAAAGCAAGAGTACAAAGTGGATTAGGGGATATCAGGAGCATAGCATATTCGAGCAGAAAGCTTGGTGAACTATTTGCAACGAAAATGAGTCTCCATCAATAGCTGATAAGAAATTCTTAATAGCGCTGTACAGCTTGAGAGATGACCTGATCCTGCAGAGTCAAGCTAATATCTTATTGACGAACGAAAGTCTGAGGTAAATGCACCAAAAATCCCGTGAATGGTCATGGCGGAGCATGATGGTGGTAGCTCTTTTCCACTTTTGGGTGTCAATAGGAGAGTCAACGTCAATAAGAAATCAGACTCAACTTCATTTTTGAAACGAGCGAAACACTGAATCTCCGATTTATGGACTAAGCCAGTGCGGCACTCGAGAAACTTTCTCCAAGCAGAGGCTGACGGTCACCATTTTGGATGGAAACATTTACAGACGCGTTTACTCTGCATTTTGAAGTCTGCAGTATCACAAGCGGCAACTAAATCATGACAATTCATCTTTTTCAAACTCATTCCATAGTTTTCTAAGCATTCGGAGAAGCACTCCGACTCATCACAGACGCGGTTCCCATTCGCGAGATGCTTGTCTGTTCGAGCTTGTGGTCGGCCATCGGGTGGGATGTTGGAACGAAAATGACGCGCAGTGACGCCGGTTCACGCCACACGCATCTCTCATCTGCCAGGCCCGACGTTGTGAATGCCTGATTCTTACCTTGCTTTATTACAGCGGACCCGCAGAAAAGCAGGCGCTCTTGAAGGCTTTTCTAAGGCATATTTGAAACAGAAAAAGGTCACACAACAACCATGATACTACCTGTGCAATGGCTGAAGAGCTGACAACGCGCCCTTCCCTACCGCGTCGTCCAAGTCCTGGAAATGCTGGGCATACGACAACATTGGTCAGCCCACCTCCGCTGAGAAATCGGCCTGTCAAAAGTAAACCGTCCTTTGATGGGAATTTACCTGTATCAGGAGCTTCTCACCGGCGGAGTTCGTTGCTTTCTGATTTCTCACTTGATGACGCCCACCAATCCGTCCGCTCTTCAACTGGAAGTTTCTTGCTCCCGAAGCTATCTGAAAATCACAAACATCATGATCTTCACCAAGAGCCATCTCATTGGCATTCTGCTCCCTTGGCTTTTGCAATTGTTCCTGCTGTTGCAGGACTTTTCTTCACGAATGGAACGGCGTTTGCTACCGACATTCTCTTGCTTGGACTGGCAGCCATCTTCTTGAACTGGTCTGTTCGGTTACCATGGTTAGATATGGTCATATTTTTGCAAAATTTACAGCTAATGGCAGACAGGGAGATGTATCGAGATGCCCAAGCTACCAACGTCGAGACTCCTGTGGAAGACAGCGATGTCATAATTGAGGAAAGTAGCGAGGATGAATCGCGCCTGGAGTCTGAATCCCCGAATGGAGAAAGAAAGCCTCAAAAAGACAGAACGGATCTGGCAAACACACAGAGAATGCACAAAGATACGCATACTAAGATTGCAGCAAGAGAAGAGCTCGGCCGACACGAGTTGGTTGCTCTGGCCTGCTGCTTCTTAGGGCCTGTGCTTGGAGCGTACCTCCTTCATACCATTCGTTCACAGTTGTCACGACCATCTGAAGGCCTTGTGTCCAATTATAATCTCACCATCTTTCTCTTAGCCGCCGAGTTTCGCCCGGCTGCACACCTCATCAAGCTTATCCAAGCACGTACCCTCCATCTCCAACGGACCATTAATGCAAACCCTGCGCGCGAGGATAGGGCAAGTAATGCCAAAATGACTGTACTAGAGGAACGTATTTCCGAGCTAGAAACCCATGTTGTAGATCTATCGACCAATCATACGGCACTAGAGAAGAGATCTCCTGACACGACGGAAGTAACTGGTGCCGTCCACAAAGCCATGCAACCTCAGCTTGACGCTTTGAATCGCGCGGTACGTCGTTATGAAAAGCGCGCTATAACACAAGGTATTCAAACAGAAGCACGTATTCAAGACCTCGAGAAGAGACTACAAGATGCTTTATCTCTCGCTGCTGTCGCTGCTGAAAGTGGGCGGCGACCTGGCTTTGTGGCGAAATCACTAGAGTCGATCGCTGGGCTTTTCATGCTGCCATTACAAACATTGTGGACAATGTCAATCTATCCGATCCGGGCTCTGGCAACGGCAGGGTCACAGGCTAAAATCTTCCTTCTTGGACCAAGACCGACAAAGAAGAAGCGAGTTGCCACAAAGCATGATGACCATGGAACCTTTCCTAACGGAAGGATCGTGACGAAGAATACGAAGAGGTGACGAATTCAGTCAATCACTAATCACGGCAGGGGTTTTGTCAAAACTGGGAATTAGCGATTGACATTTTGAATAGTATGTTATATGCTATTAGCGAGGTGTTGGAGTGGGGTTGAGAGCAATAAAGATACCCTGCGAATCAACTTCCGCTGGCCAAGTCAATTTTATTCCACAAATTAATTATATTGACAAATTTCCATTCTTCAACGCTCGTTTCACAACCTGTTTCTAGTAATCTTGTGTCACAACAACAACGTCTTTTATCGAGTACTCCGGTTTCTCAATCTCAAAGACGCGGATTCCTTGCAGATTCCCTGATCGACTGATGCTTCCTCGAAATCTATCTCAATTTTGTCCTGAGATTCAATCTCGTAAACCACAGGATGCAATCTGCCGAGCGAAAAGAAGGTGCCATTGGCAGGCCCTATGCTAAGCATCTGATCGGTCGATGGATGACTTTCCTTGATTTATCTCTTCCACATGCGCCATGGACCATGCGTTTACGCTTTAACGTTCCTCTAATCGGATTGTGTGGCGCGAGAAGTAGCCAATCGCATTTGGGCTTTTGCGAAGACGTCTCATGTGATACAAAACATCTCACCGGAACACCCTGGACGTTCCATTCGGATCTTAAAGTTACCATTCAATTGAAACATTTTACACCGTCCCAACCGACAAGGAGGAGAGATAGGTCTTGATGTTGCAGGGGCCAGCACGAATTTAAAGATTTAAAAATAATACCAACATGTCAAGTGTCAGACCGCTCTTCGGTGCAAATTCGGGAAGTCGAGTCCATTTCTGGAAGCTCTCCCAAGACTCCAAGACCTTCAGACGACTCTTATCTTTGAACATTGTTGCTTAACCGCGGATAAAGTCTAGAACCCGGCAATCTTGTTTTGCCCCTCAACGCGTAGCCCCACTATGGCGCGCCATCCCACCTCTTCTGTCCCACTTTTCTTGAGCAAGTCTCTATTGTAAACATTGTACGACGTCGGGCTTCTCAACCTCTTTTGGCTCCGTGATTCGTTTGCTTATGTGATTTATATGTTAGTACTGCATATACGGGCATCGGACACTTCGGGAATTCCACGATACAGCTTATAACCCAACATAATCATATTTGTGGATCTTTGTTCTTTCCATCTATTTGTCTTTTTAATTTATCATTCGTTTTTTTCGCTTTAAAAAAAACAAATAACAAGACCTTTTACAATCTTCAAATATGGCAATCAAGAATGACGTCGACGTTAATGCCTCCAAGTTTGCTCCTAATGCTGTTTCCAAGAAGAACGAAGCTTTCAATGAGAACCTCATCAAAATACAGAACGACGGTCCTCGTTGGTATGAGGTAACTTGGCACCATGTCTTTTACGATGGTCAAAAATCAAGCTAATCTATCCTAGGTAGGGGCAGCAAAGTATCGAAAGATGAGAGAAAATGGAGAGACGCCATTGCCAAAACCCACAATGTTGGACGGCGATGACATTTATCTGCCTTCAAGGGAGGCTGGAAGAGCAATCCCTTGCCGGGTCATGAGACCTTCGAATGGCGAAGTCAAGGGTGTCTTTCTGCACATTCACGGAGGTGGATGGGTATTGATGGTAAGGCTCTGAGACGATCCAAAAGCTGATTTAATCCAAATTAATGTTCTCTCAGAGTGAAAAATAGTATGACAAAACATTTCGGAAAAGGAAAAAAGACAAAAGATTGATTCAGCATAGCCAAGACCCACTCCTCCGGTTCCTCGCCGACGCCGCTAACCTCGCTGTTATCTCGGTCGGCTACCGGCTCGCCCCCGAAGATCCCTTCCCAAAAGGCAACGAAGACTGCTACGACGTCGCCGAATACCTCGTTGACAATGCCCGCGCCAAGTTTGGCGGCGACCTGCTCTTCATGGGCGGTGAGGTAAAGCCCCACTGCAACCCGTTCCCTCTTTCTATCCCCTCCACACCCTCTCCACGCTTTCATATCCAGCCTCAACTCTCGTCTTCCCGCCCCTTCTATCCCCGTCTCACCACTCGTTCCACCCGGTCTCCCTCCCTCTTCCACCTCCACCACCCCCCAAACTAACCCTCTTCCCCCACCCCTCCAGTCCGCCGGCGCGCACCTCGCCGCGCTCACCACCTTCCACCTGCTGACCGCGCGCCCACGCTTCTCGCTGCACGGGCTGAACCTCGTCTTCGGCTGCTACGACCTCGCGGGCTTCACGCCCTCCGTCGCGACGTTTGCGCGCCCGCTCGTCATCGACCGCGACATCATGGAGCACTACGTCGCCGCGTACCTGCCGGCCACGACCGAGGCGCAGCGCCGCGACCCGCGCGTTTCGCCCTTGTACCAGGACTTGCTGGCTGATGGGGTGAGGGGCCGCTTGCCGCCCGCGTTGTTTACGGCGGGTACGCAGGACTGTTTGCTTGATGATACGGTGTTCATGGGGGCGAAGTGGGCGATGAGTGGTGCGGAGACGCGGGTCAAGGCGTATCCGGGGTGTCCGCATGGGTTTGTGTTTTTTCCGCCGGAGCAGATGGATGGGGTGGGGGAGTGCTTGGATGATATGAAGGAGTTTTTGAGGGGGCATATGTGAGGTTGGGGTTGAGATTCGATTATACTGTTGAAGTCACGGTGGGTTATCTATGGTTTGGTAAAAAGTAAGGGATGAGGTAACGGCTGAAAGTCCAATGAATGCAAGTGCTGAGCATCTGAAGCTATTCTACTTGCTGTGATACAGATGCTACGTATACAAGGAATGATGCGTGGTGCGTCCCGATCATGCTTCTTGCTCCTTGCTCCATGCTCCAGTCTTGTGATGCCTTGGTACTTCTCCCCATGCTTGTCGCCGTCTCATCATCTTCTCAACGGAAGGACAGTGGCTTCGACGCCTCCATCTGTCTTGCTTTCTTTCGGTCTTCCAACCTCTTCTGCGCCTCTGCAAGCTTTTCCTGACTCACTTCCCTTCCCGTCCTTGTCATCAAGCTCGTCTTCCTCTGTTCTCCTCCAACGAGGCTCTCCGAATTTGGCGCACCTGGCGACAGCCTGGCTAGCGTATTCTGCGGAACTGCATTCTCCTTTGTACTCGTCTTGGTCTGCGTTGATGGTCTAATTGTTGGGACCTGAAGATTGTCGTTTGCAGAATGAGCAACGGGATCGGAATTGTGTTTGTTGTTGGAGCGGGAAGTAGGATTCGGATTAATATTTTCCTTTTTGGTCTCTTTTCTTGAGACGACACTGCTTTTGCGAGGCCCCTTGCTGACATTTTGAGTGCTGTTGATTGGATTAAAGGAGCGAATCGGAAGTGACATGGCGTCATTGGGGTAGGGACTAGACGGCACCGTATTTGGAGAACGATGCTCGTCCTCTGGTTTGTGAAAAGAAGCGGAAAGGTTGGAGGGTGGCTCAGGCAGTGAGAGAGAGGAGTCAAACAAGGACGACTGGTTCTGCTGAGAGGTCGTATTCAGATCATTGATCGGATCGACGGCCTTGGGACTGGGAGTCTGATGTTTCTGATGGAATTCTTGCTTTGGAGGCGTGTTGTGCTTGTTGTCAACGTTGCCATTAAACGATAATCCCGAATGTTGGATTGCCGATTGGGAACGCTTGGCTGGGGAAGATTTTATGACAGTCTTGACGGACTCTGCTGATGCTGGTGCGCTCCCGACTGCATCTGCCCAAATATCAACTGCTGGTGGGCTGCCTATATTGTCTGTCCTATTGCGGATACGCCGATCTCGTACGCCAACTTTCCGAGTCTCATCCAGCTCTCTCCGAAGGTTATTCCGCTCTACCCTAAGAGTTGATGACTCTTCGCGAGCTTCGTGGAGTTCTTTCGACATCTTCCGCTGTTGCTCCTGCAATTCTGTGGCGTCTTGCTTGTTCAGTCGTTCTTTACTCTCAGCGATCTCCTCTGCAGCGTGTTTTCTTATGCTTTGCAGCTCTTCCTTTGCTTTGTCAAGTGCACCTTGATATTCCTTCATCTGTACCTCCAACTCTAATGTTTTGGCCTCAAGCTTCTGAACTTTACGTCGCTCGTCTCGGAGTTTGCCAGCCAGTTCAGTGACCTCAGTGTCTTTGAGTCTTGCGAAGCTTTTGGCCATTTTTTGCTTAGTAAGTAGCTTCTTCATCTCCTGCTTGGTTTTGGCGGCATATATTTCGTATTCTTTCTTCCAATATTCGTCCAGTTCAAGTCCGGGTCGTGCCTGTTTCTCTTGATGCTTATTTCCATTTGTAGCCTGAGACTCAGTCCCAGACTGAGATGATTCACGAACGCTATGGAGAGTAGTCGTCAACTTTGTCGCTCGAACCCGGCTCAGTCTGGCTCGCTGTTCTTTTTCTTTTTCTGCTGTCTTGGGAGTCCATGGACTTGGAAATTTGCCCGGAAAATTGCTCGGGAGTCCACTTCGAGTCTGTGCCAAGGATCTCTTACTCTCATTGTTTGCTATCTGAGCTCCAAATGAGACTGTTTTTCGTCGAGTCGCGCCAGTCCCTGGAGTCATAAGAATGCTTGTGGGCTTAGCCGGAGACAATCCAACATCCTTTCCCTCTATGAAGTCTGCCGACTTTGGTCTCGGTTCTCTTGTTGCAACAAGCCGACCACGGCCAGGTTGTTCACCATCGGATTCATCTTCGGAAAAGGCAATTCCAGCATTGTGTTCTGCAGGCTGAGGTGTACCAAACAAGGCATGTTTGAACGCACGAACAGCAAATACCGGAGCAGGGGTTTCCGGAGGCTCGTATACTGAAGCATTGCCTTCTAAGAGCTATCAGCATCTTTTTTCCAAACACCGGGGTCTCGTGAGGGATTAGTTTACCTTCCTTGGGCTCCTCTCCCAATCTAGGCTCGGTCACCCACGAAAACATTTGATGTAAGAAAACAGAATAGATTACAGAGTGAATGTACACGCCTTTGAACAGGCGCAATGGCACGTATGGTAGCAAAGGAAGTGGTGGAGGACGTGTTGTTTACCTTGGGCAGGGATGAGGGCGCACTAGTTGTGAGGCCAATTGCTTATCGATAACACACCGACACTATCCGCATCTTGCCTCCAGGCTCACTCCGCTAATCTTTGTACGTGTTTCTTGTAGCGATGAAATTTTTCGCATGACAACTAAATGACGATCATGATAGCCATAACGTAAGCGGCAGCTGCGGCTGTCGTGGGTGGTTTGTCCTTGTGTTCGGTATGCACGAGTCCTCTGTAGCTCCTCACTTGAAATGGCACCGAAACCGCCCTGGAAATTTAGCAAAGACAAAGATGATGTTACGCCCGGACTCAACCCTTCTGGGGTTGACATTCCAAAAGGAGACGCTCTTAATTACGCTCAGGACCAGATTGAAGAGATCGAGGTGTTGAAGGCAATCTACATGGATGATTATCAAGATGTAGAAACAAAAAGCGCTTGGAGTGTAAGTCATTCCAAACTTTTACAAAAAATTCGAACGAATGCTTTGAGCCGCAAGACGTGGTTACCGATGGTTATAGCTCCTATATGCAACATGTAACATGTCACATTTACCAATTGCTTGAAAATGGATACTGATTTTTTTGAATGCATGGATATTATTTCTTTTCTGTTCTATCTACAAGTTATTGCTCACCGCTTTGGTGCTGATTGTGTGATAGCGAGTTACAGATCGTGCCATGAAGCTTCGGATCAAAGCACCGTCTTCCAGCGACATCTCCATTGTTCTCTCTATCAAGTTGACCGCAACCTATCCTAAAACTGCCCCGATTTTGAGGATTGACGAAGCGGCTGGGATACGCCCAGCAACTGCAAAGAAGATTAGTCACTTACTGGAGACGAAGCCGAGAGAGTTGATTGGCGGCGTCATGATTCATGAAATCGCCACCTCGGTCGAAGATGTTCTTGAAGATGCCTTTCAGAGACAGCAACGAGAAGGCGAAATTCCAAGCCTAGAAAAAGAGCGAGCCATCCAAGAAGCAGCAGCAGCTGAAGCAGCTAAGCAGCTTGAAGCCACTCGTCGTAAGGAAGCTGAACTGGAAAAGGCCGAGGAAGATCGTGCCTTTAAGCAAATGCTTGACGAGGAGATAAATAGGCAAGAGGCCAAGAGAAAAAGTCGAGGGCCTCTAGTCTCTCCAGCAGCTATTGAAAATGGTACGTTTAAGAAATCAGAGGCCCTCCCACCCGAACTTGCAAGGATTGAGCCGCGAAACTCTTTCTCTAAAGGCCGCCGTAATTCTTATAAAGTCATCGAATTCTATGCCAGAACTTCAAGTTGGTGGTCTGGATAGGAATTTTGCTTTGATTATCTGCAGTCCTTCAGAGTTGCTACGACTGAAGTCTTTGTACTTGGTGTAAACATCCAAGAAAGAATAACTAACAGAAAGCAGATGCAGAACCGTTGGCATCTTCTCAAAGCAAAGATACGGTCATCTTCGAACAGAGCCTCTCGTTGGATCTGGACGGTTCTTCCACCTATTTCAGAGCGGTTGAGGGACTAACGAGATTGCGGAGCTCTGGTCCTGTCACTGAAGTCTTTAGTGTCCACCCAGTAGGCTCGCAAGCCCCACTAGTATTAAAACAACTCCATATCAAGTAAGTAGCACACAAAATGTTGGAATAAGCTAGACATCCAAGGTATTGCGTATTCGCTAATGCCAAGCAAGACCCTCATTTGGTTTGCATGCCAAGAAGGCTATACTACAGCTTGAGATGCTCTTGGATAATTTGAAGAATCTAAAGCATGACAATTGCTTGAGCGTCTACGGTTCGCTGATTGAGCAGCAAACGTCAAGTGATGAATGGCAAATTCGAATCGTCACCGAATACGCGGATAGAGGATCACTCGAGGACCTTCTTGCCGATGGTCCAATACAACTCAGTAAGGCCCGACATTGGATGATTGGATTGTTGGAAGGTCTAGACTTTTACCATCGTCAAGGAATAATCCATCGGGACATTCATGCAAACAATGTACTTCTCTGTCGACCAAAGTACGGCGGTCCAAGTATAGTTAAGCTGGCGGATTCTGGGTACCAGGCACTACTACATGATCTCAAGCTTGAGCCAAAACCTCATTCGGCCACTGCAACCTCAGCTTTTTGGTTGCCTCCAGAAATCGCGCGGGATTCAAAGGGTGAACGATCGCGCAAGACGGATGTTTGGCAGCTTGGTATCGTCCTATTACAGATGGTCAGCGGAATTGATGTGACACAAAATTTTTCCTCACCATTAGCCGCCATCGAGAGTCTAGACTATGGTGAAGCGCTGAATGATATTCTGCGTAAATTTCTCAAGACCGATCCAAGAAAAAGGCCCTCCGCTTTTGATTTGCTCCCCAGCGAGTTTCTCCGCACAGATACCGGTGTTGTCCGACCAATAAGCCCAGGTCATTCGAGGTCCGCCTCTTTGCTTACTCCAGTACGTTCTCGCCAAAGATTTCAGTACAGTTCCAGTAGTCAACGAGAATCTTACCCACGATACGCACTTGAATTTGTGGAATTAGGACGTCTTGGTCGCGGAGGATATGGGGAGGTCTTCAAGGCTCGACACAATGTTGACGGCCGGGTGTACGCCATTAAAAAAATCAAGCAAGAATCTTCTGCAGCATTTGAAGATGTTTTGCGCGAGGTCAGGCTGTTATCACAACTTGATCATCCTTATGTTGTGCGGTACTATGCTGCATGGCTTGAAGATGAGTCCCCTGACATCTCGGAATCTGGAGAGGAAACTGTGTCGAGTATAGAGACACCTTCATTCAGTATCGGGGAAGCTTTCAACTCGATGAGCTTTGGTCACACGGCCACTAGCGGGCTGGACTTTGTCAGCTCTGGCGGTCATAATTTCATCGAGTTTGAGGATGACGATGAATCAGAATCCGACGCTATTCAGTCAAGTGATGAGGAGGATACACAAGACCCTAGTTCGGGGAATGCGAAAGCAAAATCGAGCTCTGAGGGCCAAAGCCTTGCGCTCAAGCGAACACTATCAAGTTCGTATTTTCGCAACGTCAAACAAATACTTTATATTCAGATGGAATATTGCGAAAGGCACACCCTCAGAGACTTGATCAGGAGGGACCTCTACAACAAACCAGAAGATGGATGGCGGCTCTTGCGACAAATAATAGAAGGTTTGGCACATGTGCACGGTCATGGAATTATCCATCGCGATCTCAAACCGGAAAACATCTTTATCGACGATGGTCAAAATCCGAAGATTGGAGACTTTGGCCTCGCCACTCGCGGCCAATATCATGTGGTGGACAAGACCACAACAAGCATTGATGGCGATATGACCCGAAGCATCGGAACAGCATTCTACGTTGCACCTGAATTGCGGAGCGGGGCGGGGAATAGCTACAATGAAAAAGTTGACATGTACTCGCTCGGAATCATTTTCTTCGAAATGTGTTACCCACTCAAAACCGGGATGGAGAGAGACGAAGTCGTACGGAAACTTAGAGAAAAGGAACACAATCTACCCGAAATTTTCAACACGTCTGAAAAAGCATTACAAGGAGACGTCATCTTATCACTGATTAATCATCGTCCAGGAGAGCGACCGAGTGGCGCCGAACTTTTGAGGAGTGGGAAACTTCCTCTTCGTATTGAAGACGAGACTATCCGAGAAGCACTTCGAAGCCTGTCCGACTCAACTTCGCCATATTATCAAAAGATGATGTCCGCGTTATTCTCCCAACCTCCAGATAGCTTGATCAAAGGGTTTGCGTGGGATATAGAGGCCGCAAAGAATTCACAGTCCTTTGAGGCACATGATACACTTTTGGAGGGATACGTACGAGATCGGCTAACGGGAATTTTCAAACGGCACGGGGCTTTGGAGACACATCGACCTTTTTTGTTCCCACTGTCAACATACTATCCAAACAGCAATGTCGTCCAAATCTTACATCCATCCGGTTCACTCATGCAATTACCTTTTGATCTCACACTGCCTTATGCCAGGAGTCTTGCATACCAGGCTCCCGCTGCAGAGAGGACATTTGCTTTTGGCACTGTCTATCGAGATACGTACACTGGCGGACCCCCAAGAAGCAATCGAGAGGTCGATTTTGACATTGTCACCGACGATACGCTCGATCTGGCGCTCAAGGAAGCAGAAGTGATTAAAGTGTTGGATGAAGTGGTCGATGGCTTTGCGCCTTTGGCGACAAGTCAGATGTGCTTCCATTTGAATCATTCGGACCTCTTGCAGCTTATAATGAATTTCTGCAGAATACCTGTACCTCAGCAGCAAGCTACAACGGAAACATTGAGTAAGCTGAATATTCAGCAATGGACATGGATGAAGATTCGTGCAGAACTTCGAGCACCAACTATTGGAATCCCCTCGACGTCATTGGATGACTTGGCACGATTCGATTTCCGTGAGACACCCCAGAAAGCCTTTGCTCGAATCAAGTCTCTCTTTGAAGGCACCGATCTTGTCGAGAAGACCGTCCCAATATTTGCACATATAAGTACGGTGATAGGCTACATGAAGCAATTGGGAGTGAAGCGAAAAACGTACATTGCACCTCTTAGTGGCTTCAATGAGAAATTCTACAAAGGAGGGATAATGTTCCAATGCATATTCGATAAAAAGACCAAAGATGTCCTTGCTGCTGGTGGTCGTTATGATTCTCTTATCACTGAACACAGATCTAAACTTCAAGGACACGGATCAACTCGCCATGCTGTTGGCATGAACCTGGGATGGGACCGTTTAATCACATCCATGGCCCGCTATCAGAAAAATTTAGGCAAACCAGGGTTCTTGAAGAAACCCGTAGACCCAGAAAGACTTGAGGAGCCTGAAATTCGGAGATGCGATGTTCTCGTTGGATCTTTCGACCCCTCTGTACTCCGCTCTACTGGCGTCAAGCTCGTGGCCGACCTCTGGGCTCATGATGTCAGCGCTGAGCTTGCCGTCACCACTCGCGGCCCCGAACAGCTCCTTGCTCTCTATCGTAACGAGAAACATAGTTGGATCATCGTCATCAAGCACGATGCATCTACAAGTGGCAAACCCGATCTCAAGGTCAAATCTATGGTTCGCAAAGAAGACACCGACATCCGGAGCAGCGACCTCATCTCTTTCCTGCGCGCCGAAATACGCGATCGCGATTATCGCGAGGGCCTTAACACCTCTCGATCTCGTCATGCACTCTTTTCCCGAAATTCCGACAGCGGAGGTCCCTCAGAGAAGGGAAGCCATCAGGTTCAAATGGTCACTGTCCCGCACAAGACCAAGAGGCCCAATAAATGGAATGTCGTGGAAGCCGCACAGCAACGTGCTTCCGAATACATCGATACCCACTACAGCGACAACGCCATCCTAGCTGTTGAGATTAAAGACGAGTATCTGGATCTCATACGCGACACGCGCCTCTCGGACCCGGATAGTTGGCGAAAAGCAATCCAGTCAGTGCCAGTTGGGGATCGCGCGTATTTGCAAATAGTGCACGATCTGCTCAAGAAGTACGAAAGGGGGTGGCGGGAGAATGTGGCAAAGGGCGGGGCGGGGAAGGAGCAGAGAAAGGTGTTTGTGTACAACTTTCGGAGTGGAGGCATTATGGATTATGATTTGGGACGTTGAGAAGTTTCATCGAGGCTCATCGTAGTAAGGAGGCCGGAGGATTAAACGAGCCTCTCAACGCACGTCTGATATGGCATAATGATGGTCACGACGATGAGAATCTGTGTCTTGGCAAAGGGTAAAGTTGGGGTATCTTTATTACTCAATTATATGAATGAACCAAAAATCTAATCACTATCATCTTCACTCCCATATCCAACCAGCGGACCTTTTGCCATCTCCTGAGGCTCCGCAACTCCAGCCTTGTACTCTTTTAGAGCAGCAAGCGTAGAGCTCGAAAGCAACCCTCCCCCAGTATCCGCCGTTTCTGTCCCCTCTTCCATAGGAACACTCTCAATCATCTTCTTCTCCTCCGCTCCCTCCAACGCCACTCCCCCACCATCCCTCTCCCCCTCCAACCTCGCCTTCTCCCTCGCATACCACACCTCATCCGGCGCCTCATACCCCTGCAGCCCAAACCCCCCCTCCACCCTCCTCCTCTTCTTCGCCTCCCCATCCCTCCCCTCAATCTCCGCAACATACTCTCTCGGCAACGCCGCCCTAATCGCCTCCGCGGCCTGCTCCTCCACCCTCCTCGCCTCCCTCTTCTGCGCCGCGGGATTCGGATCCACGGTAGCCCACCTCACATTCAGCACCTCGGCATGGTCCAGCGCCTGATGCGCCATCGCCTCCTTGGCAAACTGCGCATTCGCCTCGTTGACATACGTCACAAACGCGACGCCGCGCGCCGGCAGCACGCGGATGCGCTCGACGGCGCCCCACTCGGCAAAGTGGCGCGCCACCACCTCCTCGATGTCGTCGGTCACGTGCACGCGCCCCACGTACAGCGTGCGATTGGGCCGCAGGAACGAGCCGACGCCGCCCATGTCGTCGCGGTACTCGCTGTACTTGTCGCGCCCGAAGCAGTCCGTGTTGGACGCGTACAGGTCTGTGAGTGTGGGGAGGCGGTGCAGGTATTCGCAGTCGGCTCCGCGGGGGCACACCCCCCGTGCGAAGTGGAGGCAGAAGAAGGCGCCGGCGATGCGGTCCGCTTTGGTGTAGCCGGTGTCCCGGTGGATGGAGCACCGGCTGGGCGCGGCGTGCTTGGAGAGGTATTTGTCTTCGCGGTCGCCGCCGGACCACTTGTTGTACCAGATGTTGAAGATGGTGCCGGTTTGGGGAGGGGGTTCGGATTTGATTGTCGAGGGGTCGATCTGAGGGCGAGCGGGGCGGCGTTTTTTCTTGACGATTTTTTTGATCTTTTTGGTGTTTGATGGGTCGGAGGTTGTCGTGGTTGTGAGGGCGGTGGTGGATGGATCCTCGACGGTATCGGAGAGGGGATTTTGAGTCTCCTCATGGACGGAGAGGGTTTCTGATGGAGCAGGCATGGTATCAACTTCAGCCATGTTGTTGGATAAGAGGAGTTTGTGGATGTCAGGGTCACAGAGGTGACGATGTGAAATTGAAGCGGACTAAAAATCCTGCCACGTGATTTGTCACTTCCCGCCAATCTTAATTGTGTCCATCTTTGGCCCACTACCTATGTAAGTGTACTCTTTTTAACCCATAAATTGTACTCCTTTTCAGAAGATGCGGGCTTCAATATGGTCTGCACTGCCGTCGTCGCTGAAGGGGTCGAAAATGACATTGCAATCTCGGGATGGTGTCGAAAAGGAGCAGTATGATCCCTTCGACACAACTATACCTGGGGACTTCTTCAGCTTGGCCTTTCTGTGTCAATCCATCCTCATAATTACTTTAGGCTGAAGCTGTGTCTCTCTCTACCTCTGTACGATTTGATTTATGTCGACATCTAGCAGGAACGTGATGCCAGCTGGTGAAGCCCTGGTGCATCTTTCAATACATTGCGCGGGATTAACTTTCTCTGGATCTTAATTCTCACATCGCTAGTAACATGCGTTGAGAAGGCTTTGTCAAGGTTGGCAGCCGCCTGGCTAGCTAGGTAGGTCGCTCTCAAACCGGAACCAAGGGTGATGGATTTGGCTTCCATGAACAACTCAATAAGTTCTGGTGCTGCGTCCCAGTCGAGAGCGAAGTCCGAGGGATTCTTCCATTCTTTGCTCCCATCCCTGTTTCCAATACTCAACGTCTCACCATCCTCGACCCACTTGCCTGAATTCAGTTTAGCAGTATAATATACACATTGATTTCTCCTGGGCATATCAGAGACAAACATCCTGGATGCAATTTTTCGGTTCACATTTGTCCGTTCTTTGCCTTCTCCACGCCCGATTTCGAGGTTGAAACGAAGAATTGTTATAAAGTCCAATGACCTATCAGCAATTTCTCAAATGATTCGTGTCTCGCTTGTCCGCGATACGTGGTTGTGCGGACAATGCTTCGGCTTGCAACTGATCTCCTTTGTTGCTTAACCATGCAAAATAAGTCGTACATATCTACGACGACTCCATCATGGTATGGTATGCTTTCGTCCGCGAGCACTGCCTACAGACATCGTTGCATCTCCTGGTCCCGGCTTGTAACACTTGAGAGACTGGAATGCTAAATGAGCGCTTGCGGCATGGATTTCTCTACTTCATTCAGATTCGTAGCAATGGTAGAATGGCTACTTTCACCTTCGAGAAGCTTTGCACATCTGTGGTTCTATACGTCGACACTTCAGGTCGTATAAGCTATCTACCAGGATCAAAACTTCTTCCATTATTCTTACGAGGCCCTTCCACATTGGTATGCGAAGACTTTTCTGCCTCCTCTAGTTATTAGGCATTCGTTCGATACAACCCTAAAAGCGGCTTATATCTGGGGCTTTCTGTAGTGACAGGTGCATCCGACGTATAAAGTTCAAAAATGTTCTCTGAAGATTGGACCATTTTATCGCTTGGATTGGCTGCCTTGTTTGGGCATGCAGATGGTTTTTGGCGCATGAATTGTGCCAAAGTTCAAGTCGGACATATCGACCCTGTTGTCAGTCCAGATGTTGTCTCAGCACATGCGCATACCATAGTTGGGGCCAACAGTATGCATCGTCCAGAGACTTTGCCCGAGAAAACTAATTAGTACAGATATCGGTGTCTATGCCACGAATACCATACTCTTCAATTCGTCGTATACGTCATGCGAGATTCAAGATGACAAGTCGGCGTATTGGTCTCCGCAACTCTGTTACGCGCACATAAATGGAAGTTTTGAAGAGGTCCCTCATACTGGAAGTGTCGTATACTATCTTGGTCGGGGTGTAGACCAAGCAAACATTCAGCCATTTCCGCCTGGTTTTAAAATTTTGTCAGGGAACACTGCTGCTCGGCGTTACGACAATGTCACGATGACTTATGGGAACGCTACCTATCCCCTTCGGCCAATTGCTGATCGAGTCAGCTTCAATTGTCTAACTGATGGACCACCCCTTGCAGAGCAGCCATACATGTTTGACACAAACTGTTTCAATGGGTTAAGAGCACAGATTCACTTCCAATTCTGCTGGAACGGCATTGACTTGTACAAATCGGATAACCCTATTTGAGTCAGATTGATAACGGAATCTGCCCCCAGGTTATCCTGTTTTGCTCGTCCATTTGTTCATGGAAACATTGTATTCGGTTGCCGGCATCGACAAATCTGATAATGGTTATTATGCCTTTTCCATGGGCGATCCTACAGGCTATGGGTTCTACGCAGATTTTCAGAACGGATGGAGTCAAAGCGTTCAGACTGATGCCGTGTAAAACCGTGCCGATACGGATAATGATGGTCAAGCCGCGGCATGTCCAGTCCCTCAGAACAGCCAGACTGATGCATATGCTGAAATATGCCCAGAAAGACCCCGCGAGATTGACGAAGCAGCCGAGGAGATGCTCTCCAAACTTCCTGGCTGCATCACCATCACACCAGATCCAGCTGCAGCCTTGAGTTCCCAAATGAATTGTCCTGCGAACGCCACACAGCCCTATATCTTTACAACCACAGATAATACTCCCGTATCCATCGCTGCCCCATCCCCAGGCTCTTCTTTCGGTCTCACCGGCCGGAACTACGTCGGCTGTGCCAACGATACGGCAGGCGGCATCCGCACGTTCAACGCAAAAAGCACTTCCGACCCGTTCATGACGACAGAATTCTGCCAAAACCACTGCTAAACCGCGGACTATAAGTACGCCGGCATGGAATACGGCGACGAATGCTACCGCGACAACTTCATCAACCCCTCAGCCCTCCTCAGCCAAACGATGTGCTACTACGCCTGTGCCGGCGATAGCACCCGAGACTGCGGCAGCGCCGACCGCATCTCCCTCTACAACAACACGCTGTTCAACCTCACGAACGTCAGCACGGTGCTCCCCACCGTCGTCCCCGTCGCCAGCATCCCGATAGCCTCCATGCCCGCCGCGCCGCTTGCCTTCAATTACCTAGGCTGTGCAATCGATCTCGTCGCGACGACAGGGCTGCGCACACTTGCCAACGCGAGTCTGGTCGATGCCAATATGACCGTCGAGCTGTGTGCGCGCTACTGTACTGTGAGCAACAACTTTGCGCTGTACGGTGTCGAGTACGCGGGGAAGTGCTACTGCGGCGATGCGCTGCTGAATGGGCGCGCGCTGTTGCCCTCGTTGGATACCAGCTGTGATATACGGTGTGATGGGGATAACGCCGAGGTGTGCGGGGGTGTGGGCAGGTTGAGCGTGTATAATAATACAGGGTATGTGATGCCAAGGATGGTGAATAATGTGGGAAAGTGAGTGACGAAGGGGTGCTTGACGGATCCGAATAATGGGACGGGCAGGACGTTGGCTGGGAGCAGTATGCGCAATGCGAATTTGACTGTGGAGAGCTGTATGAAGTTTTGTTTGGGAGGGAGCTATAAGTATGCTGGGGTGGAGTATGGGGACGAGTAAATCAATTTCGTTGGCCTACTGTTATGCGGAAAGTGTAGGTGAGACTAATGACTGATTAGGTGTTATTGCGATAACAAGATTGAGACTGCTAGCGGAGCCGTCTCGATACCATGTCCACCAACATCGAATTTGATGCTTTGTGCGGGAGCCTTGGGTGAGTTTTGTGGTGCAGGCAGCTTGCTGAACATCTATGATTCTAGCAATCCGTAACGTACTTTTGGGGTTGGATGCATTTCTTGTTTTCTATCAAAGCGCATCATCAGTGCACCAGAGGTTGCAATAAGAAATATCACCTACGACTAAGATACGTATTACTACTGCAGACTTCATATGGATGACCCCAATACCATTCCTAGTCATCAGAGCCTGTCGACAGTTCAATAAGAAATATCTCTTAAGTTTTTTTTTCTCATTATCGCTGGGGGCCTCCCTGTATAGATTTCGGGGTCGCGATTGTTGCAATAACTAGTGGCATGTTTATGAAAGGTTACGTTACTTATTAGGTTATTAGACTTTTAGAAATTATTTGGAGATCTTTTATCGTGTGCCTAGAAATAGACTTTTGCCTCTAGCGATAGAGCGAGATCCAACAGATAGATTGCGAACAATAGATGATATGGAGTTTGGTAGAATTAATAGGAAGCTGCTAAGCTACTTTATCCATCTAAAGCGTATTACATCTTGAAAAACTTATGATTTAGTCGTGCTCAAGCTCATTTTCTGTTGGTCGTCGATCGATTGTATGCAGAGACAAGCTGAATACAGAAAGGTAGCGCTATTGTGCCTGCAAGCGCACCAGCAATGATCTTTACTGCGGGTCGCTCATGGCATCCTTAGAAATCTCTGTAGCTATTATACAATCTATATCTTTATCTTTCCATGTACTACGTCACTAAGATGTCTAGCAAAGGGAGGTCGTCCATGTGCTACTGGCAACCCAGTAAAGGCAATAGTATCGAGGATTATCAAGTATGAACACAGGATTCCGACTCAGAATCCTGCATCGATAGCGATGGTGGCTCAGGGAGATCGGACTGTGTGAAGGGTAAATTTGGAAGACTAAAGTCTGACGTACTTGGCCTGGATGCACGTAAATTCGTGGGAGGCATTAGCTGTCTCTCCAGCTCCTGTGTTGTAAAGGGAGGCCGATTGGATGGCAGAGATAATGTGAGCTCGTCCGATATACTAGGAATTACCGTCTCTGCTTCAGACTCCGAACGGCGTCGACTTGGGAACTGGTCAACAGGACACTTTGAGAGCGTAAAGATGTCCACAGGCTCCGCAAATCCCATGAACGAGTCATTTGTGGCCCGCAGGGAACTGTGCGTGGTTGTTGTCTCGTACGAATGCTGGGCGAACATCTCGTCATCGATCGGGATGTCTACTTTAGGCACCCCCGATATCGTTGGGGGCGGGCGACTTTGAACTTGACTTGTGGCTCCATTCGTATTTGACATTGGACGATGCATGAAATGCGGTGAGACTGTCGGTGAAGACTCTGCTGTATTTTCTGCCGACCCCATGTTACTTTGTCTGGCCATGGCATCTATGTCTTCGATAATGTCCGGTTCCTTAGGCAAGGGCTGCCATCGTCTAATTGATTTCTCATAAATTGATTCGAACAGTACTTGATGTTTTCTGTTCGTGAACCATCGATGTTGAAGTGCTTGCTCTGCCGTCAGTCTCTGGTTTTCGTCAAGCACAAGAAGCTTGCGAATGAAGTCTTTGGCGCGATGTCCAACGTCGCTCCAAGCAGAACTTTCGTTCATCTGGGCGAGGTTGCATTGCGCTGCAAGTGTAAGAATGACTTTCTTAGGGTTGGTACAAAACTCTGGATCATTTCGATTTATGAACATGACATCTCCAGTTAATATGGCACTGGCAATAGAGCCTATAGACCACATGTCAACGGCTTTTGTGTAGCCGGAGCGAGCATCGAGAGTTTCATTCATCCGATGGACTTCCCTTTTTACTTTGTTAGCTTTGCTGGCTGAAGCACGAAACCACCTGAGAACTTTACGGAGCCACGTATTCATAAGTCCCAACCACGGAGAACATACGACGTTTGGCGTCAGTTTGACTCGGCCGCTCATTACCGTCGGGTGTGTACCGAGCATGACCAAAGTCCGTCAGTACAATGCGTGCGCCAGTCGACAAAGAAGTCATGAGGATATTGTCGGGCTAGAAAACATTAGCCTATTTATCGGACTTGCAATTTGTCCAACCTTGAGATCTCGGTGGACTATGTCCAAGCCATGAAGATACACAACGGCCTTGAGAACCTGTCTGATGACAAGACCAGCTTCGGCATCGAGTAGTCTACCTCCTTTGGAGTCCAGGTACGAGTATAGATCCCCACCAGTGATGAGCTCTTGGAAAATATATCTGATACAAGTCAGTAGACCATCCTTCCATGCATTATCACATGAATGACCCACAAGCTCTTGCTGTTGTGAAAGACCTTTCTAAGTTGGATAATATTCGGCTGCTTCTCATTAGTGGAGGTCACAAATGCAGAGAGGTACCCGAGATCTTACATGACAAAGGTCTTTGAGAACTTCAAACTCCCTTCGCTGCTTGCCTTGAAATTCATGCAGCTTCTGCTTTTCTTTGAGCAGCCTGGCCTTATCCAACGTCAAGTTAGAATCGGTCTTCATTCTAGCTTGGCCGATACGGCGTAGATCAATGTGTTTGCAGGCTAGCTGCCTGCCTGTACTGCATTCGATAGCAGCATAGACGTTACCGTAGCCTCCAGCTCCTAGCTTGCGGTCCGTGATGACGTATCGAGAACGAAATGCCTATCTTTTATGAACTTCAGCTTGAGGAAATGCTACCTTCAACATACCTTCTGCTCGCGCTCGTGGCTCGAATCAGAAACATCTGGTCGATTGACAAGAGATAAGTTCGCATGGTATGTAAAGGACAATTTGGGAGTAAGGAAGACTTCATCGCCATCTGAGAGCAGGGTGGCTCCGGCTAGTTTACCGAACATTCGTAGACGTTCCAGTCCATTTCCTGTGAGACTGCGAGTATTGATCCGAGAGCCGTTGGAAGAGAGATCATGGACATAGATCATGGGTGGAACTTCGCTAATAGCATCTTCTTCATACACAATACTATGCACTCTTAAATGTCTGTTGGAGATTGTTGGGTCGTCAAATACCAGAAGACTTGATCTTTGGCGTCAGCAGTGCATCTCCCCTGAGACGGTTCTTAAGCCTACCAGTCGTTCTTGTCCCTACCTATGTAGAAATCATCTCTAAGGTGAATGGGCCATGTGTCTTTACCTTTGGTGAGAAGATGTCGAGCGACTGATGACAACGCTGAAATTTGCTGTACCTTTTCTGCCGGTAATCCGGTCATGGAAGCGCAGATGCGCCAATGATGCTGCAGCATTTGACATGGCCAGAGTCACGAGTTGCCTTCTGACTCTGCTTCCGATAGCCTTCTTCACTGGTTGACGAGCAACGCGTCGAGTCAAGACGAGAAGTGAACTAAGGTGGGTCTCTGGGTGCGGGGATACTGCCAATAGTCTCTCAGACGACAAAGCTAACAACAGCCTAGAAGTATAAATATCCTCAAATAAAGACATTTAGTTATGAGCTTTACTTAAATACCATATCTGTAAGCAAAACCTTTATGAAGCATATGATATTATTTTTTATTTAAATCTAGTAAGCATTATTCTTCAAAAGTTCAGATCTATTAAAATTATATACAATTTATTGAAAGGTCTATGTATTATGGAGAGATATGGAAAGAATCTATGCCGAACAAGACGATGGAATTCATTGTGTTTCAATGTTGATTAGATGCCCATGACTATAAGTTGCCTTATGAGCAACCTCACTCGACTACGGTATGGAACGCCCAAAGCTGCGTGCTGCCTGAGACAATTTAAGCCTGAGCATTTGGTAGGGTTATCATTGTACAGGGAATTTTCGCTGCGCAGAGAGGGACGTTACTTTTTTTTTGGGGGCTGTGCTCAAGTAGGCTATGCTTTCGCGAAAATCAATAGATGGTGCGCCACAAGCCTTGCTCCTGTACAATGTCCTCGAGGCAGAATCGCAAACTTTCATACACCCCGCTATATAAATGATAGAGTCACGGCCTGCGGGGCATACGCTCAACATAGCTGAGCCACGCAATGCTATGATCGTTCTGACTGCTTATGGATAGGGCACCCTCTCCATGTTTTTACAATTCAACTATGCGTAATTTCTAAGGATTTAATAGACTTCCAGCCCATCGATCCCGAGATCCAAGTCTCAAACGTATTGCTTCGCTCAAGCGCTCGGTCCCGTACTGAAAGTCACAGAGCAAAGCTGGAGGCATGCTTCCCCTCGACGCCCTGGGGGTAGCGGCCGCAACTGTCCAGTTCGTCGATTTTAGCATCGGAATAGCTTCAAAGGCCAACGAGATACGCAAGAAAGGAATTCCTGATCTAGAGAAATACTTCAGGGATAGCAGCGTCCAGCTCATCTCACTGAACGCTGGCTTGCGTAAGCGTAAACAGAGCATAGCTCGAACCGACGGTCACGTGGCATGGTTTGAATCTGTAAGTATCCTGGACATACGACGGCACGGATGACTAATTCTTGTAAAGGGGTTAAATCGCGTTCTCGATGACTGTTGCGTTGTCGCTGATGAGCTCATTGGTATCTTTGCCAAACATACAGCTCCAAACGTTGGGGCAGTTAGAAGCCTCCTGAGTGCTTTCCTCTCACATTTCAGCGAAGAGAAGACCAAGACGCTATGTGAAAGACTGGACAGGCTTCGCTCGGAGTTGTCTAACTACCTATTGGCCCTAATTAACGAGAAGCTAGAAACTCAACACGACGATATTTCAGCCAGGCTCAACCGTCTCGAGAATGCCACGTACCAATCCACGCAAGCCGATCAAAAGAAAATCTTAGAGGTAGTGACTTTCTCGCAGCATTTAATAGATCAGGTGCTTTCAAAAAGCGAGCAGCTAAATTCTTCTGAGAGCCAAGTGCTGCGGAGTTATATCACAGATTTCGACAGGAAAGAAGGAAGGACCGAATATTCGATAGACATCCGGGATGAAGAAGCTGTCGCTGCAATTGTTCGCTTTACGGATGGTTGCTTTGGAGAACTTGTGGCTCATCCAGGACAGTCCCGGGTGCTACAAGGCATGAGTGCTGGACGTTCCGAGTCCATTGATGTGACTACGGTTTTTCGCGGTGACGCAGAGTCCATGGAGAAGGATCGAGCAGTCGCGACCCAATTTGCACCCATGGCACAGACCATGGTCAATTCCCTATATTTCCAAGCATACCGTGACTGGGAAGAATCAATTGTCGTTGCTCATAGCAAGACGTTTTCATGGATATTTGAAGAAGATAAAACGGGCTTCACTAACTTCTTACGTTCATCGGATAATGCTTTCTGGGTGAGCGGTAAACCAGGCTCGGGTAAATCCACGCTGATGAAATATATTCGAAGCGATGCCAGGACAATGAAGGCATTGGAACATTGGGCAGCCGACGCACATCTCATCGTCGGTTCCTACTACTTTTGGGCGGTCGGAACCCAGCTTCAAAGATCACAAGAAGGTCTATTCCGGTCCATTCTACATACTGTAGTGGAAAAGAATCGGCATCTTATTCCGATAGGCTTCCCAGAAGCCTGCCAGGAGTATCTCGGTTCCGGCTTCACTCGGGCTCCGGCATTGGAAACTTCGGATTGTATTAGAGCATTAAAACGCATTATGTCTTCACCACTTATGAAGGCCAAAGTCTGCTTATTCGTGGATGGTTTGGACGAGTATGATGGAGACCTGGATGATCTCTTGCCACTCCTGAAAGATATACTGTCGCTCCCAGGCCTTAAACTCATCATGTCCAGTCGCCCCTGGAATATCATTGCAGATTTTTTGGGGGAGCGTCCGCAAATCAGAATGCAAGATCTTACTCGCAAAGATATTGAGCTTTATACCGAAAGTCGCTTGAGATCCAGCAGAATGGGAGAACTTTTGATGGAAAGGAATCCCGTGCTGTCTGCACCTTTGATTGCCAGTATTACCGAGAAATCGGCAGGTGTCTTCCTATGGGTTGTACTTGTAGTTCGTTCCTTACTCAATGGTTTCACAAGCGGAGATACTGTAGTAGACTTGCAGCGCCGCCTTGATCAACTTCCGCAAGAGCTGGAACAACTTTTCACACATATGCTCTCGTCGATGGATCCAGTCTATCGCAACGACCTTGCGAAGATGTGCTTGCTCATGGAAAAAAGCGTTGAGATACAAATTCGTGGACCAATGAGCCTGTCTCAGTTACGATACGCACTGGAAGCAACCCCGACACAGGCGATCCGGGCGCCTATGTCACTACCAACTCCTGCTGACCGGTGGGAGATGTACGATATCATGAATCGACGTCTGCAAAGTCGAACGGGTGGTCTGATCGAAGTGGTACAGAAACCAACAGACAACTTCGCTGGCTCTTCATCGATAGACATGCATGTGGCATACTTACACCAAACGGTCCACGACTTTCTGAAAACAACATCGACTGGAGCCCAAATCTTCGATCCGCTGCCGAAGTTTGATGCCACTGTAGCTCTGCTAGCGTCCTGTATTCTCGAATTGAAATCTTTGCCGTCTCAGCGCGCAGTGATTCTCAGCAGTGATCGGGTCTTTGTTAGTCTGTACAATGGCCTTGAGCTTGTACGACATCTTGAGGCAAAACAAAAGCGGCCCCAAGCTTCTGTTGTTGATGAACTCAAGGCCATGATTTCGTACCATTGGAATGAGGCAAAAGAGTGGAAAGATGATGCAAGCAGCGCGGAGTGGAAGTCCTCGGAGAGAACAGACTGGGCAAGCGCCACCCTTCACTACCGATATCCGACCACACTTGACGGCTTTGTCATGAAATCACACGGGCTAGACCCATTTATGATTTTGATGACAGTGTCTGGCTGCGTGCTGTACGTGGCAGATAAGATGCTCGCAACCGATATCACCATTTTTGAACGCTCTGTCATCCTCGTAGAGATCATTTGGCAGCTTTTGAGGCCTACGGAAGACGAAAGCAACACTGATAGTGACACGCGGAGATTTAACTTGCTCACGGCGATTCGGCAATTAATTGAGCAGGGAGCCAATCCAAATACAGTCTTGGTAATGACGACACTGAAAGCGATCATTTCTCAGACGCGTTTAGATTCAAGTCGCGTCCATCTTTTACCGGATCTAAACGCCAAACTCGAAGCCTCCATATGGCAGTATGTTCTGTACCATGTTGAGGCTATGTGTTGCCCCGGATCTCAGGGTGACGAACTTCCTTGGGTGCTTAGCTCACAACGAGCAATTCAAGTATTACAGCTCTTGCAAATGCTCATATCTTCGGGAGCTGATTTACGCCCTAATAACGAAGGAGATATCTGCATTGACGAAGCAATCAGCCTTCTGAGACTTGCATTGTTTGATCCCTCTCGGCGCGTATTTCTGATTGACATTGATGGGAAAGAGCAAGCGCAGGTCGGTGCCGAGTTTTCGAAGACGATGGATATTCTGAATCAGCGCAAGGCTAGTCGGAGGGTACTGTCTAAGCTAAGAGCTGGTCTTACTGCGTTAGCGCGCTTTTTGCATTCATCCTTTGCGCAGTCATTCATGAGTTTCACTTTTGGGGGAATACTCGTGCTTCTATGCGCTCGTTGGTTGAATATATGAAATTGTAGGTATGTAAACGAATCTTGGCTTACTGTAAGAGTACCTATACAGGACGATCTATCGCTCTGACTTTTGCTACCTTAGGAGCGCGGTTCTTTGAACCCGACATCCCAAAGCCAGGGCTTGTGCAATTTGGAGAACATGACTGATTAGCTGGCATTCTTATGGTTACCATGAGCAACAAAATGCGAAGAGGGCAAAGAGTTTTCGATCGTCCCACACAAGATATTCTCATGAAATTGGAAACGTAGAGCGTGTTACTTCAGCGTACTCCAAGAAGCAAAAAGTCTTTCTTGGCAACCTAAGAACTTGTGCCATGGGATAGCGCATGCTATTCGAGCGCAGGCTGTGACATAACCACGAGCCAAAGCGGTGGAGTTCGGGCGGCTTCAGGTCGCTCGAGAATGAGCGGTAAAGTCGAGCTGGCGTCTGCACGGGTCATGCTCAGAGACACCCAGGCCTCAATCGTTCTTACCGCTGAGTTGCGACTGATCTGCGTTATGCCTTTGCGTACATTCGGCGGCTATCCGTAGCATTCTGTCCATCTCCCTGATGAGCGTCAAGTCACCACAGAAGCACAATAACCTTCAAGACCTGGACGAGTCGCTCGAGAGAGGATCTTCACACGTCCATCTACGGCTAGTAATATTTTCGACGGAATGTATGCACATTTTGATAAATACAAGGCTGTTTAGAGTGACGTTCTTGGGTGAAATTCAAGATAAATACCCAGTAGCACACTATGATAAATAGAAGATATTTCACAAGATATCTATGAAAGGGGAGTTGGGGACATGGACATTTAATGCGCTAATGATCCCTGTTAGTGCTGTACACCATCAGTGGCTGGCTAAGCGAGGACCTGCTCCGCACAAAGACTGCCAGCACTCCACCTCCAAACCCTTCACCAACAACTCTCATCATTCGAACAGCTAATCTTCGAGTAAGTGCTACACACTAATTCTTTTTATAAGAATACACTCAATGTGCTCACCTATTCTCTGCCCTGAGTTCATTTCTTTCAAAGAGCTGACGCTGACTTCTTGATAGCATCCACGTGATCGAAGATGAGAGCCAAATGGAGGAAGAAGCGCGTTCGCCGCCTCAAGCGTAAGAGGAGAAAGACTAGAGCTCGCAGGTAGGAATCATTTTCTTGATCTCCAATGCAGGGAGCTGATCTAAGCTTCTCCTATTATTAATGGTCAAGTCCTCATGCTCACTATTTCATAGCAAATAAGCCACTTGCCCCGCCTTGAGTTCAGCTTTCACCTATTCAGATCGTTTGCACCCTGTAATCCTGCGAGATACCTCACATGGAAGTTCGACATCGATACGGAGGATATGGGAGGGTCAGCAGGACGTCAGGTCGCAATCACGTACGAGGATCTTGATGATAAATAAGCAAAGCTGGTCAATTAACATCAGAGGAAGACATGGTTTATATGCATATTACTTATTGATGGCTCTCTAAAACCGACATTGCCTCGTTGGTATTGTCTTTGAGATCATCTTCATCCCCAAGGTATTCAGGGAATGTCAATCAATGCAATTGCTTGCAACTAGCCTCTGCCGTGCCCTGATTTACATGTGATGTTCTTTCATTGCCTACTCTAGCTTTCATTCTCTCCAGCCTACATACACCTCATCTGTTCTAAATCTCTGAGTACACGTTGTGTCCTCCATTTTGGTCTCAAATCCAGTGCGGTAGGCGAACAGCCCGGCATGTGCAATCATGATGCCGTTATCAATACAAAATCTCTCATCCGTCGCGTACACGCTACCCGCTCTACTCTCCGCCATCAATCCCATCATCTCCTGCAACCTTTCATTACATCCAACCCCTCCCACAATGAGCACCTGATTAGCACCCACGTGTGCCATAGCACGCTCTGTAATCTCCACGAGCATAGCATATACTGTCTCCTGCAACGAAAAGCACAAATCCTCCCGTGTAATTGCCTCTCCTTCCCCATCATCCCCATTGCCTACTCTCCATACTCGGCCCTCTCTTTCGGCCCTCTCCAGCTCTCCCGCCATAACATCCACGGTCGCCAGAATACCACCAAAACTGCAATCCATTCCCTTTACCGCATACGGCAGCTCTACCAGATGCCGCCCCTTTTTAGCCAGCTGCTCAATGTTGTAGCCAGGAGCAGGTTCATTCGAAATGCGGAGGGTGCGAGCGAAGCGATCCAGACAGTTACCAACAGCAATATCGAGAGTCTCGCCGAAGATACGGTAGCGGTGGGAAGCGTAGGCAATGATCTGAGTATTGCCGCCCGAGACGTATAGGACGATGGGGTTGCTGCTATGGGTAATGGTGCGACCCATTTCGATATCTATTCAAGACCACATCTTTAGTCAGCCAACAATTTCTCGTGCACAGAGCTCATTCGAGATCTATCCCCTCCTTCAATCTCCCATTTGCCTTCTCCCCGTGACTCCCTCTCACGTCCACACTCCTCCCAGCCCTTCCACCCCTAAACCTCAAAAGAAATAGAAACCCATCACTTACGACCGACACAATGATTCACCCCCACAACCCTCTTCCCCCACAGCCCCGCCAACGTCCTCGCCGCCACCGCCACACTCGTCAACGGCGCCCCCATCCCGGGGCCCTTGGTATAGCACACGCACTCCAGCCGCCTCACCACCTCCTGCAGGCCTCCCTCGCCGTGCAAGCCCAAAGCTATGGCCGCCTGCGCCAGCGCCGCCTTCACCAGCCGCACCACCCACCGCCGGTGGTGCTGTGCCGTTTCGCGCGGGAGGAAGCCGGTGCCGGGGGGCGAGACGAAGGTGTGGCGGAGGTTCGCGAGGATGCGGATTTGTGGGGGTGGGAGGGGGCCGCTGGCGGTGGTGGGTTTGAGGGGGGGAGGTGGGGGGGAGGTGGAGGTGGAGGGGGGAGGGAGGTGCTGGATGATTCCGACGCCGAGTTTGTTGGCGGAGCCTTCGAGGCCGAGAGCGAGCATGGTGGATGGTGGTGCGGAGGCGAGGAGGGAGAGTGGAGTGGATGTGGATGTCGATTGAATGATTGGTGTTGTGCTTTGCGAGGAGTATGTGTGTTTGCTAGGGATCAAGATATTGAGCGCGGGAAAAATCTCATAGTGGGGGTTTGAGATGCTATGAATGTCAATATTTGGATCGCAAATTTTAGTTGAGGAAACCTACTGCTGTTCAAGGTATTGCTAAAAATGCTTCGAGAGGCAATCAGTCTATTCTGTTATCGTCCGGATAGGTCTCACTTGGTGAACGGCATGATACTTCATGGTGGGGTGGTGGGGTGAGAAAGAGACCGCAGGCCTGATCCCACACCATTTTAAAAGAATCACAAACTATAAGTAATCTGTCAATAACTCATTGAGAAATAGATTCCAAGATATTCTCGTCTATTCTTGTTGGAAGCCTTCCAATGAGGCCTGCGGCGAATTATATCTTTCACGGTCGCAGGTGATGTACGTTATTGCATCCACTGGTGATGGGGGAGTTAAATATTACTAAATTCCTGAAGAGAAGCAGAGCATATGCCTATCTGTTAAGCAACAAAGAACATTAATCATCTTTTTGGCCGCTTGAACTTGGTAGGATTGACGATTATTTTCTGATTCTCTACAAGGAATCTGTAAAGTTCTCTATATATTTACATTAATATGTGACTAGAATTGAATAACACGTCCTATGCAGCCGTCCATTGTATCCAGACAGCTTAGGACAACGCCGACGCTTCTGCTCACTAGGCCGAGTATGCCTTTTCATGACACCATTCATTACCACAATCCTCAAACAGCAGTTCAACAAGCCTCTTGCATCTCATTTATCAGACCTCATGTCGATTTTCTACGATTTCGTAATTCCCTCTGCCGCCTTTGTTCCAGAAGAAGAACCTCCGACTCACGGGAGGTCCCTTTTTGTAGTGAGGTTGTCGCGAGCATCGAGTGTAGATTGAATAGATTATGAAGTAGAGGATGAAGGCTAGGATGAAGCCGAGAATGGTGACAAAGATCCAGTTGCGGCCCATCTGTAGATTCATTAGCTTTAGTCGATTATTTTCGTGATTGTAGAGTATTGCTCACCCAGAAAATGAGCTGGACGTCGGCTCGGTGCCAACTGTTGCCCTTGTGATGAGTAAAGAAACTCCACGTATGCCCTTGATACTCTGGAGGAAATAGTATCTTCACTTCTTCTCCTAGAGGAGGTTTGCTATTCGTGTAATGTCGCCACATGATGCTGAGAAAGAGAGGTCCTGTAGATGCCATGACAGTAATGTAGGGAAGAATCCAATTGCGATTATATTTTGCCAGCTCATGAATGGTCCTCGTGAAGAATGGATGATTAGGTACTGCTCCCATCGCATCGTTGGAGATACCTGTAGGAACGGTGCGACGTAGCCATGCCGGATAGCCTAGCATGGGATCCAGTCGACGGTTGCAGCCATCGTCAAGATCGATGTAGATCCCCCCAAAATGCGCCAACACAAAGTACCGAATCACATCTGCACGCTGAATGTTGTATGGATAGCTATCATACGTATCCAGAAACCAGGGGTATTCAGTGTGAATAAAGTCTCGCGCCTTTTTATCGGTCCAGAGCACGTACTCGAAGTCCTTGTGCAAGTCCTTGCAACTCTTTTGCGCGCCTTTCCACACATCTGGTATACTGTCATTTACGTATGTCTGATGTATTATCTTCGGTATGATATCCGGTCGATTTGAGGACTTGCCCGCCTTGGGTGAAGGGAGCTCAGCAGCAAGGATAGCATCTCGAGAGCCGTCAACAACGAAGAGCGAAAGCAGGGTCCAGACGCTGTGTAGCAAGAATCCGATAACGATTATGTTGATTAGGAGGAATATCAATACACCGCGTCGCATCGTGGCAGTGGTCAAAAGTCTGCTCTTATCGAGCCTTTGTGAAAGTAGTAAAGGTTCGTTCACGGCAAATGAGGGTGAATTGAGCCGTCTTCGTAGGTAGGGAGATAGGGGCTTTCAGCCCATCGGTGTTGCCAAGAAATAAGAGCTAATTAAAATCACAGACCAGGGAACATCATCGCGCTTGCATTTTTGCGAAATGAAAAATAAAATGAGTCTAAAGGAGCGAAGAGGAATCAGAAAGGGACGGACTCGTCAGCCGGGGGGTTGGTGGGATACCTTCTTGAGAAATTAGTTGCTTCTAGACACAGCCACGAATCGTAAGTCTTCCGCCACCTTGTGCTTAGTGGGTCAGGGCTTTGTGGGGGAGAAACTTTTCGACGAATAGGCATAGGCTCGCGATCTGTGATGCGATGAAAATCTGTTTCGCATGGATTGCGTTATCTACGTACTCGGCGCACTCCGTTCTACTGGATAGCTTCTCTACCTAGGTACTTCATCTCGCGCATTGTAGTGGTTTTTGATGATGGAGAGCGGGTGCGAAGATTAATGCGCGGAGGGTTACGCGTCTCATGCACGGCTTATCTTTCAATTGCATTCTTTGAAAAAAGCAACTTCTCTACTTTGAAATTGATAGAAGCAGCAGTAAAGTCAAATCCTTCATTGGTCTAACATAGGCTTTGCCCAAACCTGGTGTGGTCTTTTGGGCAAATAAACATCAATCGTAAATCACCACCAGCGCCTCGCTAAATCGATCAAACCCGTAGTCAAATTCAAATTTAATCATGCAATTCTCTGTCTCTTGGGACTTGCGCCCGTATCTTCAATGGGTCGCTTCCGCGCCATCTCTTCCCTCATAATTCTCTCCATCTCACTCATTTTCTTGGGTTCCTCCTTGATCGCCATTTTCTTTCCCGCCAAAGGATTCTTCTTCAGTGTTGCAAACACATTCTTGGGTTTTGCTCCGACTGATCCAAATGACATCTTCACTGCAGGTGCGACGGTCTCTTCTGCTGGTGGAGTGACAGTCTGTTGTGGATTTTCAACTTCGCGTGATGGCTGTTCGTTCTTTGTTGCCTCCATGATCTGACTTTCTGGTGGCGATGGTAACTTGTTCGAACCCGGCTTCCCCCCAAAGTTTATCTTGATCTTCTCACCGTCCATCCGTTGTAAGCTCCGAGCGTCCGTATCTGCTTCTTCATTGCCCTTTCGAGCTTCCCTTGCCTTTTCGGCTTCCCTTGCCTTTTCAACTTGCTGTTGTATGAGTTTTTGCTCCCTTTCTTCGTCGCCCTTATCGGACCGTTCCTTTCGGCGAATCGCGTCGCGTCTCCTGAGCGCCTCGGGGCTATCATCAATCCATGCAATCTGTTTTGAATTAGCTGACATGAAAATCCTCGGACCACACAGAATCGTATACGTACGTAAAGGCCATCATCCTTTTCTTCGACCCGACAGATACCTTCGCGACCAAGATATTTGACAAATTCGGTAAGGCTTGGCCATTTGGTGGCATTCTAGCAAAAGTCAGCTTGAGCACTAAACTTGCATCTAACAGCTAAGGGAGAAAGACTAACCATATGCAGATGATCTTTGTTAGAAATATACTGATTATAGTACAAATTTGCTCGGACGGCTTTTTCCCCATGACTGCTCTTTAATAGCATCAAGAAGTCGCGCCTAAACTCGTTTGAAAATTGATTGATATGTTTCTTGGGATCCTCGCCGATCAGCTGCATCTGTCGCACATGGCTTTCGCTGTTTACATGACATTTGAAGCCATTAGAGTCGCGGCAGGCCTTCTTGCAGACCTCACAATAGTATCGAAGACGCGTAAGACCCTTGCTCTTTAATTTGTTGGCAGCGTACTTTGTAGAGCCTACTTCGGCTCGAGGCATGATGGGAGCCGAGAGACTAGCAACGAGTGAAAGTCTTTTGCGTCAAGGACTGCCAAAAGAGGCTTCTGTGTAGAGGTTCGTGATGGATGGAGTCGACGTTGGGATAGAGATAGAATATTTGATGAGTAGGTGGCGGTGTACAGAGTACTTCAGGTCGAAGTGGCGTTTATCGATGACTCAGCAGCCGATGACGCGCATGGGATGGACAACACCCATTAATGGCCAATCAATCACAAGGTAATACACAAGTCGTCCGAGATTGCGGCTCTTCAGTAACTTTGCACAACTATTCAATAGTCTCGGTCGCTCGACCTCTCTAAGATTATTTTACAGAAAAAAGTACATGCAAGGCTGTCCCCTTGTTCAAAAGTCTGAATCATTTTCTTCCAGGATGGTTTGTGAAAGAAGGCCAAAAGGCGTACTACTTTCTCTTTCTGATCGACTAATGTACATTGGCGCCAATGTATCTTTTGGCAAATTCTCCTCTTTCCTCCTACGCCGAGCGGCTCGATAAGATGCGATCGTGCGCTTTGGTATTTCAGGTGTAGGTTCTTCCAGGCCAAGATCAAGCATAGAAGACAGTGTTTGTAGGACACCGTAGACTGTGGCCCCAGTCGCAATTCCAACTAAGCTTGCTACCCCGATATAGATGTACAAGGTCTGCGATGAATCTCGCCATTGGCTTGGGCATTGTACAGAAAGGCGGGTATAGAACTTACCTCGAATCTAGCTAGGAAGCGAAATGGTTGTACAACCAGGAAGATCGCGAAGCGGCTCAAATAGAGTACTGGAAGTGCAAGAAAGGCGAAAACATGATAAAGAGGCTTCAAGATGTAAAAAAGCCAAGCAGCAATAAGCCAGACAGGCAGGAGGATGTAATAGAGTGCAAGGAAGAAAAAGCTAATGTATTGATTCATGTTGGGACGTAATGTGGCCTTCTGAGCCGTAGAGAACAATTAAACTTCGTTTTCGAGCCGTCATCGTTCAGCATAGTTGAACGTGGATGTAAATACAGCGTGATGGTTGTGTGTACGTAGCGGGCCCCTGTTTACGGCGGAGCTGGGGGAAGCTCCTGTCAGCCCATCGCATTTCCAAAACGCTCTCTCGTCATAGTCAATCGTCCAGCTTCCTCCCACTTCCTGGGTGACGCTGGCACTCTCCTCCGCCCATAACATGATTCTTCGGGCTCCTGCATATCTTGCTCGCCAGTTTCTACCGGTAGTGGACCAGCGGGGAATCCAGGATTTGGGCTGATAAATTCATCATGGGCAACAATCCATCAAGCCAGCGAAATAACGGCGGAGCCACCCCTCAATCTCCTATTTCGACCCATCATCATGCTGCCATTAATCAGACTCACCCGTCATCGCGGAAAGAGCCACGCCGCCGTGAGTCTATCCAAGCTTTGTCGGGACCCAAGGCAACTGTTGCACCACCTTCGGCCAGTCTCGAAAGCGCTACCGCACATTCCTCATCACAAAGTCGAGCTACCCCTTCTCATGCACGCCATCGATCTCAAACGACTGCGACACCGCATTTAAAACCTACACACTCGCCAGACGCCATGGGAAATAGCCATTCGCAAGAAAAGGCACGCACATCTACACCACCACAGCGCCCTTCCCCTGTCACTCTGCCGGTAGATGTTCCGGCATCGTCCGAAGCACATGGAAAGTTTGCACCATCGCCAATAGATCCAGATGCTGGCTTTGATGAGCAATACCAACTTCCCCCTTCAAATTTTAGCCGACCGCCCAGACTACCTTTGCCAATAGAAGAGGAAGTCCATACTCCTGGATCACCAATCATATCACCTGCAGATGTATCTGAAGCTGTCGAGCCCCTGGACACCAATGGCACTCTTCCACGCAGGCAATCCGTCCTCAGTAGTACTACAGTCGATGACGAAGAAGAAGCAGGAGATGGCTTTCCCGGTAGTGATACCATCGGACCCAAGGTTCCAACACTGATTGAATGGAAAGGCAAAGGAGAAAAGGTTTACGTGACTGGTACATTTGCTGGCTGGGATAGGAAGTACCGGTTGCACAAAAGGTATGTAATTTCTCCTTCGCCCACGTCCGTGGTAACATTGGACTCTTTGAGATAATGCACGTCCCCGTTTTCGGTGAACTCCGATGATGTTCAATTTTCCATATTTTTGACAAATGTACAACCGAGCAAACGACAAAGATTCTCTATTGGTGTAGCTATCGTCATGTTTCAGACTAACCCTTGCTACAGCGGACCATCAAAAGACAAAGATTGTCTTTCCGCAAACCTTCAAATACCACCGGGCACGCATCACATCAAATTCATTGTTGATGGAGAAATGCGTGTTGCAGAACATCTACCAACAGCAGTGGATTATACCAATATCCTGGTAAATTATCTCGAAGTGAGTCCGGATGATGTACCTCAGCAAGAAAAGCAGTCTACTCCTACAGATCCCCCTCCACAGCAGCCACCAAAGGAACCCGTTATTCCCAAAGATCTGCACCCACCGCTAGTTCTACCGCCAATCTATAACCAAGACCCGGTCAATGCCGCACTACACCCGGCACCAAGCCCAGTCAATGTATCGAAAGCACATCATCCCACTATACCAAAAGAACCCCCAAAGACATACCATTCTGAAGTACCTCGATTTCTTAGAGATTTGGACGCTGCAGAAGACGATCCGAGATTCCATCGCGCCAGTGCAGCACTTCAAACCCAACCTATTCCACCGAGCTTGCCGCTCATGTTGAGCAAGAGCATCTTGAATGGAAGCACACCAGTCAAAGATGATGCCAGCGTTTTGATCATGCCGAATCATACGGTGCTGAACCATCTGGCGACAAGCAGCATCAAAGATAATGTCCTTGCCACTAGTGGGACAACGAGATATAAGCGAAAAGTGAGCCTGAATTGTATTCAAATGCGGTAAATTACCTAGCTGACGAGAATAGTTTCTAACGACGATCATGTATAAACCAACGAGCGATCACGGCGATTAGGCAAGGCAATTTCATTTCCAATGCATCGACTGGCCATTTCGATGCGCTTTCCGTTGGGCGTATAGAGAGGCTTTTTTTAGAGTAGAGAGAGGGACAATACCAATGGCGAGCGTGATGATTCTTTCCTGTATGGAGTCTTGTCTCGTTTATATATAAAAAGATGCATAGAAACGTTTCCAGAAGACGTCATTGGATCCTGGGAATATTTCTTATGACGCTTTACCGTCCAATTACAGCCTTGCTCCTTTGGTCTGAATTCGGGCCAGGGGTAGGCTCAGCAAACGATTTTGGGTGAGAGGAAATGCCAAAGAATTTTGATGCCTTTTCGATGCAAGACAAGTCACCTTCACTTATCATGACCTACGCCTATCAAGGGAGAGCACCTTGATCAAAGTTAGTCGGTGCTCTATCCAATATTCCTCTTGAGGCATTCTACAAGCAATAGGCACGCCTGGTTACCGCATTTTCGTGCATGGGCTTTTAAGGTTACATGTAGTCTCAATTCGGCTAGCGTTAGTCTTCTTCCCCAGACGTTTTCCCCGCACTACAGAAATACTAGCCAAAATTTTGCATGCAGGTACAATGAAAGTCTGTCGCTTCTGCTGGCCGGAAGAATTGCTATTATTCGGTACAATATGGCCACCGAGGCAAAATTATAACCATGAAGATCATGCTTGTCATGTCAAATAAGACCAAGGACAAGGCCTCGAGCCTCTTGTCTCAAATCAGGTGAGGTTGTAGTGGTCTGATTTTTTAAACAATTCCCGTGTTTCATTTCGTCAAATGGCTACACTTTTCTGTCTTCGTCTGTTGTTTTCGTCTGTTCTTGCATCTTTGACCTTGGCACAATCATGTTGGCGCGACACAGCATGTACAGGCCCTACAGAGGCAGCTTTTCCTGGTGCTTGGGACTCGAACATTTATGCTCCAGCCTCTCGGACCGTCTCACCAGCCCAGATCCTATCACTTGACACTGGAAATCCTATCTCCAATTATTCTGGCCCTGCGTCTTTGAGTGGAAATGGCTCTGCACTGGTATTCGATTTTGGCAAGGAAGTTGGTGGAATTGCTACCCTGGAGTACTCTACAACTGCCAGCGGTGCCGTCGGTTTAGCTTTCACAGAAGGAAAAAATTGGATCGGAGAATGGTCAGACTCTTCCAATGGGGAATTCAAAGGACCTGATGGTGCAATCTACTCGAACTTTAGCGGTGCTGGCGATGTCACGTACACTATACCTGATTTACGACTTCGCGGTGGCTTTCGTTATCTGACGCTATTTCTCATTACAGACCAGAATGCGACTGTCAGTTTTTCCAATATTAGCCTCGAGATAGGGTTCCAGCCAACTTGGTCGAATCTACAAGCCTATCAAGGATACTTCCATAGTAGCGATGAGATGCTCAACCAAATCTGGTACAGTGGAGCCTACACCGTGCAAACAGATGCTGTTCCGGTGAACACTGGACGTCAAGTTCCTTTCTTAATTACGGGATGGGCAAACAATGGGACTCTGGGTAATGGAAGTACCATAATTGTTGATGGAGCCAAACGAGATCGTGCTGTCTGGCCTGGAGACATGGGAGTTGCAGTACCATCCACCTTTGTCAGTATTGGTGATCTCGAAAGTGTCAAGAATGCTTTACAAGTCATGTACACATATCAAAATAGTGACGGAAGTTTCCCCGAAGCAGGACCGCCTCTACTTCAGCAAGGATCCGATACGTACCACATGTGGACCATGATTGGGACATATAATTACGTTTTCTACACTAATGACACCTCGTTCTTGCAACAAAACTGGGAAGGCTACCAAAGAGCAATGGATTACATCTATGCAAAAGTCCTTCCTCCTGGTTTGCTTAACGTTACTGGCACACGAGACTGGGCACGGTGGCAGCAAGGTTGGAACAATAGTGAGGCCAACATGATACTCTACCGCACCCTCACTACAGGAGCTTCTCTCGCCACATGGGTTGGCGATACCACAAACCTCAGCAACACATACACATCTCGCGCAGCTTCACTTCAGACAGCCATCAACACCTACTGCTGGGACCCAACTTCGCAATCCTTCAAAGACAATGCTACTTCCACCACGCTCCACCCACAAGATGCCAACAGCATGTCCATTCTCTTCTCCGTCGTCTCGCCCAACTCCACCCGCGCACAATCCATCTCCAGCGCACTCACCCAAAACTGGGGTCCTATCGGCGCCATCTCCCCCGAGCTCCCTGACAACATCTCCCCCTTCATCTCCTCCTTCGAGATCCAAGCGCACCTCGCCTCGGGCAACCCACAGCGCGCCCTCGACCTCATCCGCCGCAGCTGGGGTTGGTACCTGAACAACCCTAACGGCACGCAGAGCACCGTCATCGAGGGCTACCTGTTCAACGGCAGCTTCGGGTACCGCAACAGCCGCGGCTACGACTACGATTCCAGCTATGTGTCGCACTCGCACGGCTGGAGCAGCGGGCCGACGTCGGCGCTCACGGAGTGGGTGCTGGGTCTGCGCATTACGGATCGTGCGGGGAGTGCGTGGACGATGGCACCACAGTTTGGCGATTTGACGTTTGCGGAGGGAGGCTTTACGACGGTGTTGGGCAAGTTTAGTGGCGCGTGGCAGGTGCAGAGCAATGCATCGGTGACGAGCTATTCGGCGAATGTGACGGCGCCGGGGGGAACGGTGGGAGAGATTGTGTTGCCGAGTCTCGGAGATGGGACGCAAGTCAAGGTGAATGGGGAGGGCGTGGGTGTGCAGAAGAGGAAGAGGGGGATGCTGTCATCTTTGGTTCAAGTGGGTTCGAATCTGGTATTTCAAGTAGAAGGTGGAGCGCATGTTATCGAGGTTTCAGCCTCGTAGCTGGGTTTGATGGTGAATAGTCAGAAGTTGATCTGTCTGTGTCACAAATAAATATTGTAATGTTTTTATTACAATGATAATGAAAATTAAAAAAAGCAAATCGATAGTATCGACGAAGGGACATTTGGAAACGCTCCCCCACTTTACAGGTAGAGAATAAAGTTGCATGAGAAATCCTAATTCACTTACCTCAATCAGCATCATCATTACTTTCACTACGCGTTGCTCTGACACCGAGTTCCTCACACCATACCAAACGAGTCGTAGCCAACGACAAATACTAGCGACGTCAATGGACAAAACCATGGCCCGAACAACCCCAATCACCCAGCAAACTCACCCGCCGCTCATCCCATCCAGTCATACCGACACCGCACCCAACCCAACTCCATCAAATCCCTCACTTCCACCATCACCAAAAATCATGAAAACTCACCGTCCATCTCCATGAGTCTCACGCTTTCATTTGACACCCGAATCGGGAATTACGACTCGCTGCTGCGGAAGTTATCACGTTCTGCCAAACTCCGCAGCGCAGCGGCGGTTGCGACCGAGCCCGACCGCACCACGCAGACGCGGCCGTACCCCGATCGCAACCGCTGCTGGAACGAGGGTGACGTGGCCTCGACCTCGCACGCTTAGGTACCTCGGCATACTGAATTTGCAGTAACGGTACTTTTTGCGACCGTAATATTGAGGCCAGTAATAAAAACCAAGAAAAAAAGAACATGACGCAGCGACAGGCCGGCGCGCGCTTTCGCCAGCGCAAGCTGTCAACGAAGCAGAATTTGGCTGTGCTGAGGGAGCATGAAGTCGAAAAGGCGACAGCAGAAGAGGATGCGCAGAGGCATATCCCTCGCGTTGAGACGGGTGTCGAGAAGGGGGAGGAGATTGTGAGTGCTTTTGTTTTCTTTGAGTTGTTTTGCCCCTTTTTTTACAAAACTCAACTTGGTGTAAATCACGTGATATCAAACCTTTGATGCACTGGAAACTTACCTGATGTCATACTGGTAGCAACGAATCCGTTTGAAAAGTAGATTACTTACAATGCATCTAGGAGCACCATCTTCAAGCTGTGATATCAGCATCTGCAGCCGCCGCTACTGGTGGCAAAGTCTCACAGATCTATATCCCAACACCAGAGGCCAAAGCCAGTGAAGTCAGATATAATGATCTGTATCCGCGCCATTTTTCGCAGCCAGCGACATATATTCGCTTCTCGTCTACGGTCGAGGACTGCACAGGAACTCCGTATTGTGTGACAAGCGAAGATGAGGCTTGGCTAAAGGTTTTCAACGCAAAGCGTGAACGCGAGCGAGGGAGGTACTCGATAGGTCAGTGTAGCGAAGATGCCTTTGAAGAAGTCATTAGCTTCTTTGAAGCAACAGCGCAAGCTAAACAACCCTTTGCTGCTGTTGATAATCCACCCGTAATACCGTACGATGAGATGGAGAATGCTTTTGATGATACAATCGAGCCCTCTGCACGCGTCTTTGCTCGAGATATTTACTCGCATTGGAAAGCACAACGCTTAAAGCGAGGCAATCGTTCCCTAACGCCCAGTCTCAAAATCGAGACTGGCCAGGAAACTGACGACGCGGATCCATATGTATGTTTCCGCCGTCGCGAAGTCCGGCAAGTAAGAAAGACACGAGGACGTGATGCGCAAGTGACGGAAAAATTGAAGAAGCTGAGAAAGGAATTGGAGGATGCGAGATATATTGTGCACATGGTGAAGCAGCGAGAGTATCTTCGAAAGGAGCAACTCGCAATCGACAGGTCAATATTCGAGCAGCGATCAACAGTAAAGGGCGTAAAACGAGATCTTGGCGTCAAAGGAGACGACGAAGACTTGATCAATCAAAAGGTACGACCCGCACCATCCCAATCCAACATGATAGAGGAAGTTGCACGACTTACTAATAACTCACCTCAGCCCATCCCCAAACCCTCTAAAATCAAAACCGACGGCGCCATCGCCCAACGCGCCCCCGGCACCATCCTACGCCCACCACCACGCATCGACGGCCGTCCTCCAGACGCCGAGCTCATCTCGCTCGAAGACCAAAAGGCCGAACGCCAACGCATTATCGACCGCAGCATCGAAGAGCGCATCACGCAGCACCAGAACTGGAACGCCGGCTTCCACGACCTGACCTGGCGGCCGCTGACGCCGCCTCTCGAAGCACCAGACACGGGCTTCCAACCCGTCATCGTCACCACCACCACCACCGCAGACGGCCTGCCCTCCCCACCGCCCTCCATCGAGGACATGGACGTCGTCGACGGCGCCCCACCGCCATCAAAACGGCAAGAACCCATCGACGCGCCCGTCGCCCCGCAGCCCGTCCTCGCGTTTCGCACCCGCATCGGTCGCAACGGCCGCCGCTGGCTCGACCGCCGCTTCACGCCCAGCGCCGCTACCGCCGTCGCGAAGCAACAGCCGCCGCCGCCGCAGCAGCAGCTGAACCCGTCGCCCACAGCGACGCCATCCGTGGGGCAAACCCCGGCGACGCTCCTTGCACAGCTCGATCCGATCGTCGCGGATCGGATGAAATATGATGGCGACTCGGACGACGCGGAGGATGCCGATCTGCTGTATCCCGTGGACCATTTCGGCGACGAGACGATGCGGGTGCGCGCGCTGTTTGCGTGTGGTGGGCCGAGGAGGGAGAGTGTGGGGCAGGAAGGGCGGAGGGCGGCCGTAGCGGCTGGAGCGGGGTTGGTGGTTAGGAATGGTGGCGCGTAGGGGTGGTGGAGGGGCGTTGGCGTTGCTTGAGGTGTTGCTGTGGGCGTGGATGGATGGATGGATGATACCCGGGCGTTTGGGGTGGAGTCGGAACTTGTTTTCTTTGTACTTCTTGCTGATGAAAACCGAGGTTGAGGTCGAGATTGTCGGCGACGAGTTTGCTGGTGTTGCTGGTGTGTAGGAATAGAGATTGCAGTGTAACAATAGATGAGATTCTGAGAAGACCGGTTCACTGTTGAGGTGTCGAAGCATATGAGCCTCATGCAATTGTGAATTTCCCTTGCCTCCTATGGATGTGTTTTTGAGCGTCCAATAATTGTTGCATAGCGATCTTTGTTTGGGCTTCGAAATGATGTGGGCTCTTCTCCCGTAGGGTAGGTAACGCGGTCATTCAAGACCTGGCAATTAGATCGTATTCTTCTTCGATTTTTCTTTTCTTCTCTTGTCCTTGAACGTTTTGGTCCTAATCATCAATTTGCAAAGCTCTTGTTGAAAGCCGCCATTACCGGTGAGGCTCATTGGATTCGTGCAAGACCACCTTCCACGTTGCCGAATGCTGATAGGATCGTTCAAGACGCCAACTTTGACAAGACGCCATTGACATGATGCCAAGTATCTGTCAAGTCCGAGGGATCTTGCAATATTGGGACGAAGGTCTCCGCTGTATTAGCTTGAATGTGTAATACTTGCTGAGTGTGAGAGATGCCGTGATCGGTTGGAGGCAAGGATTCGTCGTAGTTAGAGCGGAAAACTCTAATCTGACGGATTTTACAAAGCAGAGAGAAGTAATACTTCGCCGCTCAGAGGTGATTTTGGAAAAGAGTGTCTGGAAATCAATGCATTGAGTGTTGATAACATGCTCACATATGGTATATCCGGTTTTGAAAGCGGGAAAAGGTGTATGTAGAGATAAATCCTCAAGCATTTATAATAAGATCTGAGAAAGATCCCGGAATCGGCATTGCCTTGGGGGTTTGCAAAAATGTTGTGTGCAAGAACCGTATGTTTTGAAGAGTAGAACGAATGTGGGACAGAGTGGTAGGTGGGATTAAGTCAGGCCACCTAGATTCTGGCCTCCCCCTGTTCCTGGCCACCCCACCACCATCTCATCTCATTCGAATTTCAACGAATTTTCAACAGTAACGAATTAAATTTGAAATTCTGAACACATGGCGCTAATCAAGCCTTTCATCTGATCCTTCTGAGGTGATTTCGTACCTTTTGGAACAGTAATAACTGGTGGATTTATTACTGGAACAATTATTTCAACAATCGATTATTTGATTTATTCAATAATAATAAAACGTTTATTTGGATCTAGTTTCACTATTTTCTGTTTACACCTTATTATCATTTCTTCCAATTGCTATTTGAATTATTCATTCGTCTGTTCCAGTAACATTATATTGTTTAATGCGTTTTCTAATACCTTATCTGATTTGACAAATAAACGGCCTATTTGATTATTTATTAAAATAACTGAATTTAATATATAAATAACAATTTGAAATTATTATTAATTATGAGAAATATTAAATAAAATGATATAAATTCATTTTCATTTTGAAAACGTCATAAAATTTATCAAAATAATAATTTTATTGAAAATAAAAAATGAATGAAATAATATTTTAAAATTATAAAAAATAATTTTTATTATTTTCCATTTAATATAAATATTTTTAATAATAAAATCTTTCTGATATATTAAATTATAATAATGGATAAATCGTTTTTTTTTTGATTGGAATAATATCGTTTAAATATGAAAATTATTTAATAAAATTAAAATCATATAAATTTAATAATTAAAAAATATAAAATATATGAAGAAATATAAATATCAAATATATTTTGAAATCAATTTTATATATATATATGAAATCAATATTGATATAATTATCATGACCATCGAAAATAAATAATTTAAATCCATCATTTTAAAAACATATTATTAATTCAAATATATATATTAATTAATAATATTCTATTTTATTTAATATCCAATCATTTTATAATATAATATAATATCAAATTGATATTTTATTTATCATAAATTATTATAGGCCTATTTATAATTATTTTTTTTGAATATAATAAATGGATCAATTTTAAAATCAATAAAATTCATTATTTTAATAATTAAAATTCATTTTCAATTTTATGATATTTTTTAATAAATTTATTTTTTATTTGATTAAATGAATATGATTAAATTCATATAAATATTCAGATTTAGATCATATTTATTTATATTTCATATATTTTTAAATTAAATAGTTATTTAATTATTTACGCGTTTTTTTTATAAAAATAAAAAATATAATAGAGTCTTGACCCTAGCTTTGCGATAACCCTAGCTTTGCGACAATCAAATCAAACCTTCACCTGCGTAATACGTGCATAATACTTGCGCGAAGATTACACTTCTTCAGAATCATTAGACAAAATCTCAAATATTGAATTTTTCATTCAATCTGAATTTTTATCTAATTCAATTTATTATGATTGTTTTTTTCTTTTTCGTAATATAATATTCGTTTCTGAATCACGAATTATTCATAAAATATTTTTAATATTATAAATTAATATACCGTCTAATTCTATTCTTTTTTCTATTTTCGTTCTTTTTCATTTTTATAAAAATTTAAATTGATCTGTAATTTATTGAAATTATAAAATAATAATTATGGCCATATTTTTATTAATTTTTGTCATTCATTCTATATATCGTTTCATCGGCGAAACGATCTCATTATATATGTATAATATTTGCGCGAATTTCGTATTTAATCTAATTAATTCAACAATTTTAGAAGAAGAATTATAAAATAGAAATAGATTCAAATTATTTAAATCAGATGATATACGTGATTTTAAAATAATCAATATAATTTTATAAAAAAAATCTCTCAATATTCGTATAAATATTAAAAGAAATAATTCTATTTTTCATCAGTCATTAAAAATATTTTTTTTTATCATTATTTTTAAACGTATTTTTGTTAATAAATAAATCCATTTATTCCAAAAAATTCGTTATAAATTAAACCGATTTATTATATATATTATATAAATATAACGCAATTTATATATTATAAAAATTCCAATATCAAAAAATTGTAAAAAATGAAAATAATAAAAAAATATTATCATTAGATCAATTTTATTTTTTATATAATGAATAATAAAATCAATTGTCATATAATTATTATATCTATTAATAATAAATAATCGTTAATGATTTATAATTTTTTCATAAATAAATGGATCAAATATTTTTATTAATCATTAAAATTCAATATCATTTGATATCTATTTATTCTGACTAATTATTAGAAATTAATTATGAAATATTTGTTTTGAAATCCAATGTGAATTGATATATTCGTTTTTGAATATCAAAAAAAGAATCAGCGATTCATTAATAATATTGATATATTCAATATCAGTTATTTATTCCTATCTATTCAGAATAATCTTCTTTTTTTTGATATTATTAAAATGAATTAATATTTTAATTATCTATTTTTCGTTAATATCAAATTCTGATTCATTCATATTATATATATCTGAATTATGATATTTATATTCTTTAATTTGTATAATGATTGTATTAAATTAACGTTTTATTTTTTTATAAATTGCGCCTTTATATCATGAATATTCTAATTAATAAATGAATATTGAAATTATTTCTGGATATCGTTTTTTGAATCGATAAATCCATTTATTATTGATAAAAGGATATTTTATGGCTATAATTATTCGATGAGACGTATATGATATATATACAACACGTATCTGATAAACAAAATCTTTTAATATTGAGATAATGATAGAAATTCCAGTTATTATGTATTATTTGATCCATCGTATAAGAATTGATTCTTCCGTATTGATCAAATTCTATTACATTTCATGATTTATAATTTGTGTATTATTTTTATAATATCTGCGTCTTAATATATCATACGATATTTTGAATCGATGAATAATAATTCGAATAAATGAAATCTTTTGATTTTTGAATATAAATAAAATCTTCTGAATTTGAATTTCATGATCTGAAAATTGTTGAATTGATTTTTTTGGTATTGTGAAAAAAATGTATGTTATAAATGAAAAATATGCGACGCGCCGTCGCAAAGCTAGGGTTGTCGCAAAGCTAGGGTCAAGACTCTAATTAAATTTAATAACACGTTTTTAATTCTTTTAATATCCAATTTTCATTTTATCATAAAAATATTTTTTAAATATTTTTTATTGAAAATTGATATTTATTTTTTTTTAAATGATTGATTATTTTCATTAATATATATCATTCAAATGGCTATTTTACGAAATCGGATATGATTAAAAAAATATTTATAATCATTTTTTTCAATAATTCATTATATGAATATATCTTTTTATTATAAAAATAACCGTTATTGATATTTATAAAATATATGAATATTTTGATTATTTTAAAATCGCATTTGAAATATATTTCGGAAAAAATCCCACATTTTAATAATAATATTTATTAATATAAAAATTCCATTTTCGTAATCAGTGATAATAGAAGTTATTTTATTCTCACGATCATCCATTTCGAAATGTTGTGACTGGTGATGGATCGAATTTCATAAAAAAATGAAATGAGATGGGAAGGTGGTGGGGTGGCCAGGAACAGGGGGAGGCCAGAATCTAGGTGGCCTGACTTAGTGGCTGACGGTGTTGCTGACGAATAAGTCAAACCCCCCACGACCGTGAGACAGACAAGTCGCCGCACACCTCGTGGGGAGGCCCTCAACAATATCAATAATGGAAATCTTAAAATTTACTTCTTAGCGGACTGACATATGGTTTGAATTGCTTCAAATAATCTGAGGTCCTCTCCAGGAGGCTTCGACGACATACATGTTTTGCAATTGCGAGTGACATTTCTTATTGCAATCGTGAGACAGATGATTCGCCGTACACCTTGTAGGGAGACCCTCAACACCAAGATACAGAAAGGTCTTAGAGATTGTTTTTCAGCTAATTATTTACGATTTTGTTGCAATGTACAATTGTTGAAAATGGAATAGGGTCCTCTCCAAGAGGCCTGCAGCGGTTATAGGTCGCCCAGTCGCAGGTGACCTTTCTTGTTGCACCGAACGAGAAATATTCCCGCCAGAGCGCTAACAGTCACGTGACTAATGTGAGGGTTTATGACACTTCTACCAGCCAGCTCGTCCTTGAATTCTACAACCCGCCATCACTTGGCGCCGCAAGGCTGCCAGAATCCAATTCAAATCCAGCGTTCATGAGGAGGTGGTGCTTACAATGAAAACTTATCTCTTTATCTTTCTTCAACACCGCGATACTATCATATCGCCGATCACCAGATCTGGCGCCGCAAGGCTGCCAGGATCCAATTCAGGTCGAGCGTTCATGAGGAGCTGGTGTTTACTTTGACAGCTTACCTCTTTAATCTTCCCTCAACACCGCGACACTATCATATCGCCGGTCGCCACTATCTGACGCCGCAAGGCTGTCAGGTTTCAATCAGGTCGAGCGTCTGTGAGGAGCTGGTGTTTACTTTGAAAACTTATCTTTTTATCTTCCTTCAACACCGCGAGACTATTACACCGACGATCGCCATTATCTGACGCCGCGAAGCTGTCAGATAGCCATTGGCAAATTCACCGACAACCCGCCATCACCCGACGCCGCAAGGCTGTCAGCCCGATAGGCACATTTATTGACATTAGCCATTGTTTGACGCCGCAAGGCTGTCAAATGAGCAACTGGCAAACCCTTCCAGGATAACTTGTCCTGGCCAGAAACTGGAGCACTTCGTCTGGTCAACCCGGTTGGCGTTTAGCCAATCCGATCGGCGTTCAATAGGAGTCGGTCTTTAGAAATTAATCACTCTCGAATATCATGTCCACCTCTCCGCGAGCTGCACGAGCACAGTCTCGAAACCTTACCTCAGAGCCGTCAACTGAACCCAAAATATCCTTTACAAACGAGCCTTCAAGTCCACCCAAACGAGAATCGGCCCAAAATAGAAGAAAGAAAAAACAGAACAAATCATCAAATTAATTATCATGCGTTAAAATGGCCGACTCACTTTTCGAAATCCTGAGGTCCTTAACCACTCAACTCACTTGACTCACTTTGCGCACGGACCTCTTTTTGCTCTATAAGGCAATGCCAAGCAACAACCCTTCAAAATTACCGCGCGTCTCGCTACCTTTCGCGCGCCTTCGCACCTGCTACCTGTTTGTACCTCTGATCTTGGGGAATCCAGCAGACTCATTTCCCAGTACTGCTTATCTCTTCATTGATACATCTACCACCATCATGGAGCGCCCGGTTACTTATGACCAACTTGAAGCCAAGGGTCGTTGTGAAGAGATCGAACTCGGTCACTTAGTGGGATCTACGGTGTTTCCTGTTCTGAAAACATACCAAGGTGCCTTGTCCTTCTCCATACTTGGCAAGAACGAGAAATGGGAAGCGATACAGTATGGCCGAATTCCAGGCACACCATCTCGAAAGGGCATTACTCGAGTTGAAGTCAAGTTGGTGATTCACTCAGACAAGCGGTTTTTGCCTCGCCTTGAACTTGTCCACGACTGGGAATACGCACGCAAACCCAACATAAGGACCAACCTGATCCTCACTCATGACGACATTATACACGAGCACAAACCTACCGTTGTCAAAGCTTCAGAGGTTCCACATCAAGTGATGCAAACAGCATTCCCCAAATTCCATTATGAAGACTGTGTCACCGACAAATTGTATCTCCTCTCTTTCCGTGTGAAACACTCGAACACTCGCCGTCTACAAGGACTTAATCACGTTGTTTCCGTCGACTTCGCAGAACATCGGAAGAACATCCGAACACAGTGTGACATGATCAAGACAGGAAAAGAGATTGATGTCCGCTTCATTTTCCTCGCTGCGGACGATCGCAGTGATTACTTTCTAGATGTGTTCAATACAATTCAAACACACGGAAAGCCATTGACCTGCTGCTACTGCAATCAGGAGGGACATACCAAGAAAGAATGTACTAAGCGTCAACTTGAGGAAACTTGTCGTTTGTGCCACGAGCCAGGCCATAAAGAAGAGGATTGCGAGACCGTATTGATGGCACCATGGGTACGTCGAGATCAAACCGCTGACGGGAAATCAAACCTCGCTTCTGAGATTGAACCTGACACTCAACCTGTCAAGACTCATCCTATCATTAAGTTGCCAGCTACCACATCACCTACCGTCACTGAACAGTCTATTGTTGACACATCAGCACAACCGACTGTTGGACCGTTTAGTGATCCGTGGGATGCCATACTCGAAGGACGCAAGCTCTGTGCCACCGCCGCCACTAACCAACGCGATGCCGCCGTTCAGCAGTGTGTTGCCGCCGGTGAACAATGCTTCGCCGCCGCCAGGCAATGCAACGCCGCCGCTAAGCAATACGACGCCGCCACCGAGCAATACCGCACCGCCGCTAAACAATACTTCGCTGCCAGTAAACAATACCTCGCCGCCGGTAAACAATACTTCGCCGCCGCTGGGAAATTCATCACCGCTCCTCCAGAATTGATGCCGCCTCTAAGAAACGCCTCGCCACCATAGAGCAACAGGTCATCACTGGGCTAAAAGGATGGAACTGATTGGGGGTTTTTCTTTTCTTTTTCTTTGCTTTTCTCTGTTACACAAGTCACACGGTAACCTTCCCGCCTGAAGATGAGGTCAGCCTTCCCTTAAGAAGTGGCATACGGAACACTATCACCAATGGTCATGTAACTATTGGGGGGGCTAGCACACTGTTACCCGCTGGCTAGCCCTTACTTAGATACTGCAATGAATTCATTATCACTGAATCAACCAGTACACTGATCCCTGTTCCTTAATATGGATTAAGACTGAAGCAATACTCGTCCAAACTTGAGTTACAAATCTATGTTGGTAAATAAGCTCGTGTTTATGTAGTCGTAGAATTTTGGATGAGACGAAGGAGAGCATTTAACACCAGGCTGTGGGCCTCATGGGGAGGACCCCACACCATTCTGTCCTCTTTTGGGGATTCTTTCGTGATGCAATAAGAAATGCCATACTGGGAGACATATTTACCGCTGCAGACCTCATACGGGGGACCTCATACCATTATGTCCTCTTTCGGGGATTCTTTTTTGTTGCAATTAGAAATCTCATTGGCGACTGGGAGATATAATCGCTGTAGGGAAAACCTCAACACCATTTCGAACGAGGACTTCCGGAGGAGGACTCCATTCCATTCTAAAGTATTGGAGCCCGTCGATAATTCAACGAAAAATATCTCTCTCGACTTTCTTGATTATTGTTGCTGAGGATGTCTTTGTGAGATGTATGGCGATTATAACTTTCGCGGTCGCGGGTGACAATTTTTAACCCACCCGCTGGTAGTGTCAGGAAAATGCTTACGGCCTTAGCCTGACCTCTTTAAACGCCATCAACAGTATGGGCAACATTTCTTATTGCAACCACTCGTCATGGTTGGAACCAGCTCAGGTAGAGTCAGGGATCTTAAAAATTATTCTACATTCATAAGTTATGAATAATTCAGCAAATTCATAAGTGAATAAATATGAATGAATAATTCATAATTATTCAGCTTCCGTCTGATTTTCCAACTGAAAATTCTTTTCTTCTATAAAGTATCTTTTTTTATCATATCAATGACGTCGAATTCTGAAATTTTTTTTATAATAATTTCTTCAAATCTATCTGATAAACGAAATTTTCGAAAAAAGACTTCTGATATTTATCAGTATATACGTAAACCGTATGATAATGAACCAAAGATCAAAAAAGAAAAACCGTTATATTATTACAAAATTAAGGGATATTATTGGAATTCAGAAATAATAATAAATATTCGTACGTATCTGAAAAAACATAATATTATGAACGAGATTCACATTCCAAAAATAAAATAGATTACGTATTCATAATTAACTATATTATACGCCCAAACGATGAAAGATTCGTACGAAATAAATGAATTTAAAATAATAATTCTAAAAAGAATTATAAAAAAAGACATTTTAAAATAGATATTGGTCAATTTTATTATTATACGAAATTTTCCTTTTAAAATCATCAATTAATCAGAATTTTATATATTTTATTCAATTCTGAATCCAGAAAATAGGACGATTCTTCCCACCAATTCTCATATTCTGATCTCATATATCCAAGATCAATATATTATCCAACAGAATCTCGTATAAAAAGATCTTTAATCAGTATTTATAAATATTCATCTTTCAATCGATATTTGAATCTCATCAAACAATCTTCTCTTTTTTACGATCTACAGTCATTATATAAATAATCAATTAAAATTTCAGAAAACCCTTCTAATTCTTCATATAATAACAGATCATTCTAAAAAAAATCAATAAAATATTCTTCTTCCGGTCCTTTAAAAATATAAAATTATACAAAAAATTGATATTATAATTGCGAATAATTCTAAAATAAATGATATTTTTTATTATACGATCAGCGAATATCTATATAAGAAAGATTTAAAATAAAATTCAAAAGAATAAAAAATCCGTTATTAAAAATATATCATTAATTTTATTATTCAAAATTTTCTTTTTAAAAATATAATTGATATATTTCTTTTTAAATTATATGAAAAAAAAAAAGTGAAGATATTGAATTAATTTAATAATAAAAAAAAAAAAAAAAAGAAGAGATCTATATATTTAAAATTTTTGAAAAATTATATAATATTATTATTCATAATCATAATTCTATAATTCGTATAAAAGAATTTAAATGAATTATTAAAAAAATGATATCATTAAATAATCATATAAAATGGAATTCATGATATTCTTTTTTTGAAATTATTTTTAAATATAAAATAAGAATAAATGAATATATTAAATATCATCTAAAAATTCTATTATATAATATTCTTTTTATATATAATTGGAATCAGATTTATATAATTTATAATTTTTTTCAATTATTTAATCGAATAATTTTAAAAATATAAAAAAATAATATATATTTAAATAAAATTCTTATATTAATGGATATTCTTTTAATTCATATTAAAAAAATTCTGATAAATTATATAATCTTTTTTAAATTCTTTTATATAAAATATTAATTGATCATAAAAAAAATATAAAAAAATAAATAAAAAATACGTTTTATAAATCCAAAAATATTGGAAAAAATATCGTATATATTATTAATAATCAGATATTTTATTATATTATATAATAATATTAATTCTTTATTTCCAATTTCGTTTGAAATATATTCAAATAATCTGATGAAAGAATTGGAACGATTCAATATTCAAAAGAATTGAGGTATTTTGGAATAAATTTAAGAATATTCATTATATATCTGAATTTTTCTCGTACGATCAATTCCAAAGCCAAATTTTATTAAAAAAAAAAAAGAAATAAAATTCGTATGATAAAATCTTCATAAAAATTGAAAGTCAAATAAAAATAAAGAATGGAAAAAATAAATTTCGTAATTATTATTAAAAAATGTCATATAGAATTGGAAAATTGATAATTTTACAATAATAATATCAAAATCAATAATAGAAATATTGGCCATTTCTTTCATATTTTATAATAGAAATTCTTTCAATTCTAATAATAAATAATAAATCAGAAAGAATTTTTTCTGAAACGTGCCGTATAATTTCATGAAAAAGAAACAGATTTGATGAAGATAATATTGAAAGAATTAAATATTTAAAAAATTGGATTCGGAATGGTATTTTAATGACTGAATAAAATGTGTGCGAAAATTAAAAAACATTTATCTTTTTTTCAGAAAAGAATCGTTTATTTTATTCAATTATTCTAGAATCAATAAAAATATATAATCATAATATATCTCAGAATCAAATACGTTAGTGTATAAAATTTATAAAAATTCTTAAAAATTCTTAAAAATCCAATAATTCATTCATAATTATTCATAATCTGAATATATGCATTCATAATTATTCATACATTTTTAAGATCCCTGGGTAGAGTAACATACTAGGTGTTGGTTCTAGCGGCTAAGCACCACCAGTGGTTAAGGAATGCCACCTGCAACCATGTAGGAGATAATCCCCATATATCTCATGGAGAGACCCTCAATAATAATAACAAATGAGCAGATTTTGAGACCGATTTCATAGTGAATTACTGACAGACTTTGAATTCTGAGAATAATATAGGGTGCCCCCTATGAGTCCTGTAGGTTGTATCTCTTAGTCGATGATGACATTTCTGGTTGCACCAAAAAAGACTCCCCGAAAGATGACAAAATAGTATGGAGGTTCTCCCCGCGAATCCTATAGAGCATGTGGCGAATCATCCTTAGGCATGGTAAAAGCGTATATTATCTGGATACGTATATCGTTCTCAGTCATGTTGCAATCCTGTACCTAACTCTCCTAGCACAACTGGCTAATGTCTCCTGTTGTTATGAGTGCCAAAGGACTTTCAACTTCCTTAATGTTTTTTTTTGGTGCATCGCCTTTGACGGGCTTCTCGGTTTATTTGCTGCCCATGTTCCGTTTGCCTGTACCTTTGAGACCGTCCTGGGCGTGTTGACCCTTGTATCTCCGTCGATTCATCGCGTCTGGATTGAATTTCTTCGTGCAGCGAAGGGATCAACATAACTTAAAGGCTGGTCTCGAAGAGTACAGAGTTGACCAAACCTTCGAAGCGACTAATATCCTTGTCGATTCCTTCGAATGGGCTGCTCAGTAGAGACAAGTCATTTCTTCTTCAGAGCGTTTTCTTCTGCCTTTTCTCAAGTGCATCTCAGGGAACAGTTGAATGAAAACGGTTATTCCAGAGTTGAGCAAGTGCTATGAGCCATGATTGTTGGAGGTTGATTTGGCTATCGTTTTCACATCTCTTCTCTTCATCTTTGTTCCTGTTATATGTTTCCTACAGCTTTCGCAGTTTGTCTCGTATGCCGGGTAGAGTGATTCTCAGACCATGGTTTGAGACGTCCTCAATGCTGCTAGCGTACCTTTCCCCCAACCCCAATAATCGGGGAAAGGTAAGATGCCCCCAATTTCGCCTTTCGATGGTACGGAGCTTGCTTCTTCAAGCCGCATCTGGCGTTTCTCGAGGGAGCGCGGGTCATAAAACCCCGCTATCTCAAGTTCTACCATAATCGGCTCCGCGAACACATCGTAGGGACTTCTGAGGCGATGTCCGTCGCTTCTCTAGAATTCCGAATAGCTAAATATCGGTATAAGTTTCTCTTGGAATTTCCAGAATATTTAGGTTGGGGGGGTTTTTTTTTCTCATTGCAATTCGGGTCGACCACGCGGTCGCCCATCCGTGCTCTGCACCACGCATGCCAATAGTGATCTGTCTTCCTTCTGACTCTCCAATTTTTCTTCGAAATCTTTGTGTGACAGCAAGATTCCGACGTCTGCTTCGTCACTATCTTCCGCCGAGTCCAAACCGGTAGGTGGCACTGGATGAGCATTCGGAGATTCCGCCAAGGGGAATTCTGTCGGGGCCGTCTCTCTCCTGGGTAACAGCTGTGTCGGCGGAGACCCCTCGTTTTGTCTGCGTATGAACTCATCCTTCCTATATTCTTCGTCGTCTTCGTCAAGTCTTTCTTCTTCTTCCTCGTTAAGGGCTTTTTCGTCAAGGGTCTCTCCTCCCTTGTTGGTATTTTTCCTGATAATTTTTATAATTTACTCGAAGAATTTAGGCTAGAATGCCTGCTTTGTCCGTGAGGTTCTTCATGAAGTTCAAGAAACTCGGCAGGAATCCCGCCAGCGTTGGGTTCTTTGCGAGTCTCAATTACTCTTTGTTGGTCCTGCGTAATATCAATCACTTCATTGACTTCCGTAGCTTCTGTGGCTCCAGAGATATCGGCGGGATCGGAAGCATTAACGCCTTCTATCGATGAGACATGTGGGGCCTTCGCGGATTCCGCTGGAGAAGACTGTAACTCGCCCATTCTTAGTCTCGTTGGTGTGTCAAAGGCGAGATAATCTTTGGGATTTATGTTTTGAGCGTCAGATTTATTCCCAGATAGTATACTCGACGAAATAGACGCCCTCAAAGAAGGATGAATGTGATTAGGAGGCTACATAACTCGACGTTAGAGTTCCGCATTTCGATATTCGAACCGCGGTCTAAGTTCGGCCACGAGGTCTTCGAGTCGTTGTGGGACGAGAAGACCCATATTGACCTCAAGTTGTCTGAGTTTGCGGCGTGCCACGCATCTAACTGAAATGCGATGAGCGAGCGTGGTATATAAGAAATTGGGGTTGAGGAAGGAAGATATCTTTTTTCTGAGTTTGTTAGCGCTGTGTTCTAGCTCGAAAGAGAGTAAGATAAAATCGACAAAGAACATGCTGGCTTCGAGGGAGCAGATGCTGAGTTCGAAGTAGGGTATGTTAAGCTCAGAAGAGGACACGATAAGATCGATGGGGAATATGCTGTGTTCAAAGAAGGTGATACTGGGCTCGTAGGAGGATACGATGAGTTATGACCAGTGTTCTCTTACCTGTCTGTTTAAGAAATGCGTTTTTCTTTACATTTGTACATCACCATAGAATTCTCGGGGGTTATCCAGTTCGCGCTGCTCTAATGAATTGCAAAATGGCCCAGCGAGCTCAGTCATGCGCAAGGATCGGAAAAATTATGCAACATTCGAATATAATCCAATAATTCATAATTTTCGGATAAGAATGGATAAGAGAATTA